>MU224882.1:1894278-1911969 GCA_018584345.1 Thuja plicata | reverse complement strand
CAAGTAGGTATTTTAACATTCAAGAAGATGTTGCTTCAAATAAATAAAAAAATAGTAAATCATATCAAAAAAATTTAAAATTTATATTTAACACTAGAGGAGAGAGTCCTCTTCAAGAATATGTAATCTTTTTTCTGAATGGTGTAGCTTTGATAGGGGAAATTTGGAGGGAGGTGAAAACTGTTGATTTCAGATAAGTTCAACTTTCAGTAGTTATAACGGAGAAAATATACATTGAAAACCAATCTTTCTTCTTTTCTGCACTAGCTATACATTTTATCTATAACATATTTTGAAATCAAGGGAAAAATAAATTATTCGCATATACTTGTTTGGAGGGAACTAGACCCTAGATTTTCAACAATAGAAAAATAGGCTTCAAAAATTAAAAAACTATGTACATTCTTGTTCAATTTTTAAAAAAATTATAGATATAAACTTAATCCATTTTTACACATTTCTTTAGTTTACATCATCCTCAAATTCTAAATACAAATGCCACCTTTTATGTCGTTAAAGTTGAACAGTTTGCATGTTGTGGTCCTTTTCCTTTATAAAAGTGTGACACAGGTTTGTACTTTTACCCTCTTGTGTCGACCATGGTGTTTATCTCCTAGCATGGGGGAGTGGATCCTTTTTGGGTATCCACGTGGTTGGGTGGTAAATATTTTATTGAGGTATTGCTCGTAGAGTTATGGATGGACCCTGCTTGTGCTTTCTTCAGAATTGCGGAAGATGAAGACTTTCTTGTTGTTCCTCATTATTAATCATGTAATGATATTTCATTAATGTAACCTCCCAAGAGGAGATGAATGCAAATCAATATTTGATATTTTTTAGATTGATGTAATGGGATGGGTAGTTTTAGGAAAAAGGGAAAAGCGATAAACTATCTCTCAATGTAAAAGATGTATTTACTAAAGAAAAGAAGTGAACTTTGCTTATGGAAAATATGATAGAATTATGATGTTTCATGGTTATGAAAGATAATAAAAGAATTGGTTATATTAATATTGAAAATGCAATGATGGTTTATTTCTAAATGACATGCAATATTTATTAGGAAAGCTCTTTACTTTATGCACACTTCTTTTAAAATCTTGAAAAGAAAAGAATCTTGAAATGTTAGAAGTTAAGTGATTTAGACGAATAAAGGTTTATATATGAAATATGTTAGTGACTATGTTATAATAAAAGTTATGAAATCTTATGTTCTTTCTTTAATAATGAAAGTTATGGCTAAGTCTTGTTCGTTGGGGAACCTAGGGATAATCTATAATTAGATTGTGTAACTTTATAACTTAAAATAAAAAATATATATGCATAACTAAGTAACCTTTCTAGTTTCTTCCTGGTTCCCTGGCGGGGCATGACACAGGACCTGCATTTATTCCCACATTCCAACAATAGTGTCGGTAATCAACAAAAGCTTGGATTCAATCTTTGACCCTATAATGGTACTTCCTTCAAATATTCTACGCTAAGGGGAAGCTTATCCAGGGCCCTCTCAATCTTAGACCTGGCGGCTTCCCTAGTGACCGCCGTGGTGGGGCAATCTGGACTCTTGAGTGGGGAGGATGTAGATGCCTCTAACATAATGAGTGTGGTGTTAAAAACTTGCAAGGTAAGGTGACCATTAGAATTTTCATAAGATAAAATGCTACTCTAGATTCCAGAGAACTTACCATCACGCTGCGTATTTCACCTGAAAAATTAGTTTACCTCAAAATCTGGAAAAGATATGCATAGAATGTAGACTTAGGGATTCAACCATTATCCAAGCTCAGGGATTTTAGCATGTTTGATGTAAATAAAATATAGGCTAATCAAGGACGTAGGGCTCAGAGTCTAGAAAACTAACCATTGGGAGACATTATCGGAAGATGAGTTGTCAGGCTTACGTGGGTGTCACATGGTCATGCAATAAATAGGAGTTATAGTAACGAAAATACCAACTATCCAAATGTGTGCACGACGAGAGCCACTTGGAAAAAATTAAATGTGCTCATGGGAAATAAATGCACCATAAAGAATGACTCGACGATGGAGAGATAAACAGCCATGGTGGAAACCAACCAAGAGCTGAGTTCCAACCAGGTGGAATTCCATTGTGTAGGTGAGCTCACGAATTCAAGAAAAAATAGACAGAAGCACGGTGAGCTCGACACCAAAATTGGAAGGATATACACTAGATATATACACAAAATTATAGAGGGACAAAGGTCGAAGCATATACACATAAAATACATAATATATACAAGCTTTTTATAGACTATTTAGATGACTATACACATTTACACAGGCCTAAGGCCTACTCCAGACAATGTACATTATAAACACTAGCTTACAACTGCATAGAGGGTAGACAACCCTCTTGCAGAGCCAACCCACCAATAGGAGGCAAACTAGAAGCAAAAAATGAAAAATGGAAACCACAAAACCAGAGGAAACGAAACAAAAACAAAATCAGAAAGAACCAAAAAAGTAGAAACTGGAGAACCTACCTAGAAGAATGGAGGAAATCAAGGGGAGAAGAGCACTAGAAGCACTCTGCAACAATCTCAACTTTTGAACAATCACTAACCAGCACCGAAAACTATCTTGTAATCAACCACTAAGCACAGGGTAATTCATAGCTTAATCACAGTTTAATCGCCTAGGAATATTTGAAAGCTCTAAGTGTTTTTAATTGCAGTAACTATAAATGTGGCATGTAATTTCTATTTATACCCAAGGTAAAAGAAAGTTACCCTCTCCTCCAAAAACTTCAAAATAGGCAAACCTCTGGACTCCGGGCCTGGGGATTCCATTTAACCATACCTTCTCGCAAGGGGAAGACATCGTGGCAGAGAATCCCAGAGTCCAGAATCCATCTCTGGAAAGAACAACAAACTCTGGGACTGGGTCGTAGAGGCACAAAAGACAAAAGCATAAATAAAACAAACCCCGCGGGAGGGAAAGCCCGAAGAATAAAACAAAGAAAAAAAAAAAAAAAAGGGAAGAGCCAAAGCAAAAAGAGGGGACCCAACATTTTGCACACAAAATGTAGGGACAGGTATGTAGGGCATAACAAATGGTGACTATTTGGGATTAATTCCTTAGCACATTTGAGAACCATGGAATCTTTGGTTAGGAAAACCAGAATCAATTGTTACTTGGAGCGTCCTCCTTACAAGGTGCAAAGCATTTGAGAAAATCTAGCCCATACATGATTCAATCCTTCATCTTTTGTCAGTTGTGAAGTGTGTGCTTTGAAAGAAAATCAGGCTGATGACCTCTAAGAGAAGCAGAGAAGAGACACTAAATTTATCAAAGCAAAGTCATCAAATCTTCTTGTTTCCTCCAGGTACCATAATTTCTCCCATTCTTTTTTTTTTCCTTTTATCATTATTTTCTTAGATGGGAAGGTAGTACTTCTTTCACCATTAACCTTAAGCTTAGCTAATTTTAATGGTGGTACTTCTTTAACCCTTCCATCTATTCCAACTTGTTAAATGGGGAAGAGAACTCCAGACCCGAGAGGAATTTGAATGTTTTTCTAACTTGGGCCAACAAACTAGTGCAACTGATCTAATCTTAGTGTGTCTGATTACCTGTTACTTTTGGTTTTGATTTAACTAATCTCCAGACTTCTGGGGATGAACCCGATGAAGATTACTCATAGCTTGTTACCAAACTTACAAAATAACTCTGGAGTGCAGACCAATTCCACTGCTAATAATAGATTCCAATTTCATCACAAATGTGAAAGGTACCATCCTGGAGACTAGATGTTATGTGAAGCATACCAGCCTACAAAACAGGCGACCAAAACACAGGGGACCTGGAAAAAAAAAAAGAAGAGCAAAGCCAAAAAAAAACAAAAAGAAAAGGGTCAATCCTGGAGGATAGCCAACATTACTATTTACAAGACAAGGCACCCCAAATGAAGCACTAGGAAAGAATATTTACAAGCAAGAAGATTTACATATAGTACAATTCTGGACAAACTTACTTCATTTGAAATAATTCTTGAGAAAATGTCTATTGACATGCAATGGAATGACTTCTCTAGTCATTTTATTGAGGTGATAGGTATTTGTCCCACAGATCTCTGAGATCAAATTTGGTCCGAGCCAGAGCCATTGGAATTTAGTGTTCTTTCCTTTCTTTTCCCAGGCCTTATCCAACAAGAGGACCAAGTCCAAAATTTGAAAGGCCTTATACTGGGCTCTTCGGTCAAACAATAATTTTACTACTGCTTGGTGACACACAAAATGTTCAAGGGCTCCATCTCCTTATACTTCCATTCACACCAGATTTAGGAGCTAAACCTCTACGATGTTGTCGCGGTCGCTGAATTCCTGCATAAATTGTAAAACTAGGATTTATAGGTTAATAGGGAATACTAGGTTCTAGCCATAGACTACATGGAATGGGTATGTCCCTAGGTCTTCCTTAATTCAAATACAATCCTCCTAGAGGGAGAATCTTAGCTTTTGGTACCAGTCCCAAGGATTCTATTCTAATAGATGTTTGATTACTTCAAGAAAATTTTTTTTGGTTGATTCAACAACATCGTTCCCCTAGGGATAATAGTTACTAGATAATTTCAGAGTGAACTTCCTATCATAGGTCCATTCAAGTAATTGTGCCAAAGAAAATGTTGGACCATTATCACATACTATAGCAAAGGGCATTCTGAATCTTATGATGATATTTTCATCCAGGAATTTTATCACTACATCTGTTGTGTTGTTTTTACAAGGTATTGCTTAAGACCACTGAGTGTAGTATTCGGTAGTAGTTAGAATGTACCGGTGGTTGGAAGACTAGTTGGGGTTGATTTTCCTGATAAAGACAAATTCCCATTGGGAAAAAGGTCTAGCTTCGAAGACCGGCTGCAAAGGCATAGCCGGGTTCCGCTCATGATGTGTCACGGTTTGGAAAGTATGGCACTTCCTGACGTGAGTGTAGACATATTTAAAGATACAAGGCCAATGGTATCCAACCTAGAGGATTTGATGGGTAGTGGTGTCATCTGAGTCATGCCCATTTCCAAATTGCCTATGGAATTCTTTGATTATCCTTGCAGCTTGAACCCTATCAATGCACCGGAGGTATACTCCCTCATAGTTCCTGTGGAAAAGTGTGGCATTTTTTATCATGAAGTGTGTGCTTTTCAACCACAAGGTGCATCATTTGTTTGGAGGCAATCCCTCCAGGAATCTATTATTCAACAACAAGTACACAAGGTCTTTGTACCATGGATCTTGAGTGATAGACTCCACTATATATGTCTGACATTCAATGTGGGGAGCCTCTTCTACCATCACTCTACATAGTCCCTGGCCTCAAACTATCTTCATGGGTTGCATTTCCAAATCATATTCCTGGAGTATGGCCATCCATTTCCCCCATCTCTCACCCAACTCACTCTGCATCAGTAGAGATTTCACTCCCTGGTCTAGGATGATAGCATGCACTTTGCTCCGGAGTATCTAATGCCATAATTTCTTCATGGTGTGAACGAGAGAAAAGGCATGTTTCTCCAAAGGAGAATACCAGATTTCAACATTCTTAAAAGGGGATCTCATGAAAGCTATTGGTCATTCTTCCCCTTTCACCTTTTGGGTCAAAACTACCATGGTAGAATGCAGTGAAGCAAAGGAATAGATGTAAAAAGGGAGGGAATAGTTTAGACTAGCCAAAATTGGTGCCTCCATTATCATTTGTTTAATCTAGGAAAATGCCTGCTTTGCTTCAGGGATCCACTCAATTTTGGTATCTCTCTTCATCATCTCATTGAGTGGCTTTACGATCTTGGTGAATCCAGTGATGAACCACTGGACAAAGTTGATCTTCCCAAAGAAAGATCTCATTTCCTTCTTGCTGTCGGGCATTTGTAGGTTTAGCAGTGCTTCAACTCTCTTAGGTTCAATGGATATACCCTTCTCAGAGATGATATGCCTGAGAAATTTCCCTTCAATGACCCCAAATATGCATTTCTTAGGGTTGAGGGATATTCCATACCGGCGACATCTCTCACAAATCTAGGCGAGGTGGGTAGAATGATCACGCTTGTCTCAGGAAAAGATGGTCAAATCATCCATGTAGATGATTATACACCGATTCACAAGGCCCTCAAATGCAATGTCCATGGCCTTTTGAAATGTGACCCCTACGTTGATCAGGCCAAAGGGAATCCTTCGGTAGGAAAATGTTCCCCACTTAGTGGTAAATGTATTTTTGTCTCTATCCTCATACTTAACCATGAATTGGTTATACCCAGAGTACCTATCCAAGAAAGACATCATTTGTGATCTGTTCATGATTTGCAATACCTCATCCAACGAGGGGAGAGAATGATTATCTTTCTTGGAGGCCTTGTTCAAATTTTGGAAATCCATGCAAAGGCAGATCTCGCCACTTTTCTTCCTCACAGGGACGAGGTTGGCAACCCACGTAGTGTGCCAGATTGGAAAGATTATCCAGGCTGATATTATTTTTCGGACCTCTTGATAAATCAGAGGCTCGATTGGTGGGTTGACTGGTCATTGCTTTTGCTAGAAAGGCTTAGCATCAGGTTTGAGTGGGATAGTATGAGTCATAATCAATGTATCATAAGTTTTCAGGGCTTCATACCCCCACACAATTACATCTATGTAATCTCAGAGAATCACAAGAATCTTCTCATTTTCTTCAGGGGAGTAGGAGGTGCCAATATGTATCATTTTCTCTTTACCAGGCTAGCCGATGTTCACTTTCTCAAATTTTCCCCTCCCAGAGGAGGATGATATCTTTCCTTGGCCCCGAGGGTCTAAGTCAAAGATCCATTCAAGTGTGACCATCCCCTTAGGGATGGTGTTGGTTGGTAATTCCATGATCCCATCATCTTCAACACCCTATCAGGTATCATTGTGATCTCTTTCTTCCACTATCTGGTCCATGAAAACACTAACATTGGCCATGAAGGCTAGGATATGTTGATCGTCCTCAAAGACCTAAAAATGGGTGACATTTTCTGGAATGGATGGGGTGGGGATCATCTCAATAAAGAATCTCTAGAGTCACGAGCCAACCATTGGCTCAAGTGTGCTGGAAGAAATGACAAGGGCATCCAGGACATAATTCTATCTCCATGAAATAAGATCAATACCAAAGGCATCAAAATCATCAATAAGGCTCCATGCCTGGTTGCAATATGTAGCTAGCCTTTTATCATGATAGGTGTATTGACTCCGGACCTGTTTAACAATCAACTCTAAATCACCTAGGGCCCTTAGGCGAGTGATTCCTTTCCTTAGTGAAAATAGGAGTCCGAGGACCAAAGCCTCATAATCTATGACATTATTCATGTAGTTGAACTATAGCCTATAGGATGTGACTAAGGATTTCCCCCGTAGGTTGATCAATTACACTCTAGCCCCACAGCCCTATTTGGATTGGTACCCATCAAACTTAAGGGTCCACAAGTCATCATTTGTTATCTAGGGCTAGGAATACGAAGTGGTTTTTGGATTATGTTTGGGAGGGTTGGGAGGAGCTTCCTCTGGCACTAATGGTACATGGGTGAGGTTTTCCTCAGGAGAGATTTTTGGGTGGGATCCTTGGACAAATGGCATTGACGAGGCATTGCCAGCAAAGGCACTAGGTTTTGAGCAATCAGCTATGCGTTCTTCCTCCCAGAGGGTGTTGATATGTCAGGTAGTAGAGGTAAGGAAAGGTTCACACTCTAGATCTGAATGTTTCTGGTAATGCACCCGACACCAAGTGTTAGACAAGAGCATGGCAAGGGTCACTGTAGCACCCTGAGAGTTAACCTCAACCCTCAATTTTTCTTCCAGGTCCTGGGTTCTCTACAGAATTATGGGGTCCTCCCTGGGGATGAAATTGAATGTTAAATCTCAAGGGGTTGGTACACCCTGGGGGAAGTCTCAGAGAAGAGGACCTCATTCACCCTCCTAACTTTGGTGAGGGTCTGTTTCATCCGGGGCTCACCTTTAACCCAGATCTAGTTGGATTCTCCTTCAGGGAAAGTCGGTCGAGAAATATCCATTCAGGAACTTGGACCAATTCTAACTTAGTAACATCCCATAAGTCCCTGGGATGTCCACCACTTGGATGTCGATTATACTAGCTATCCTGGGGTCTTAGATGAGTTTAATCTGGACATTCTTCAATTCACCCACCATTTTTATAACAGTTTTATCCAGCTGGATTACTGCACCATTAGACAGGGTGGGTTGGAATCTGAGCTTCTGACATACGGATAAAGGCATGATGTTGTCCAAAGCCCCAGAATCTACTAGGAAATTGTGTATATTTCTCCCTTGTATGCTCAGGCCTAGTAGGAAGGGAGGATCCTCAATATTTCCCTAGAAGATAGCTGCATTGGCATCCTCAAAAGAGATAGTCTTGGGTGGGTGACTGATGGCTTCCAGGTTTCCCAAGAGTTTTAGAAGAGACTTCTTCTTCTCGGGATAGTTCAGCGAAACCTCCATCAAGTTCATGGAGGTGGTGATTTGTTCTAACACTTTCATGATGTCAAACCTTCCTCTTGGGAATTGGTGGCTTCCCTCGGCTAGGTCCTTAGCTTTGTTAGAGTCAGGGACTTTTGGAGGGACAAACTGATCAGTTGTGTTGTCCCGGGGAGGAGTGTCTTTGGGAGGTGCAGGTGTGTAAACTAGTCCTTTACTAGCTTGGCTCCGAGTGTTGTAGGGATTCCATGGGTTGGTGAAGGAATTGGCCTCAAAGGCTAGAATAGATTCATCAAAGAACCCCTATAATTCAGGTTCCTCTTCATCTTCTCTATCTATTCCAAAGAATATGGTCTCATAGGTGAATGCACCATGAGTGGACTCTTGTAAAGGAGGTTCTGGGGGAGTAGGATCATATGTTTGTTGTCTGTCCAACTGGGAAATCATGATGAGTTTCTCCAGCATGGCACAACTCACCTCATTGTGGGAGCCTGTGTCATGTAATCTACACCAGTTAGTCATGGGATGGAAGTCTACGATAGGCACAAAATGGGAAGGTCTGGTGCCACCCTGATTAGTGTTTTGGTTTGGAGGACCTCTGATATTAACATTGCTATTTTATTGTTGTTGGTTGGGCCGGGGCCCATTGTTGAAATTTCTTCCTCTGACATTGTTGTTTCGTTGGCTGGAGAAAATATTCCCTCTCTAGGAATTGGTGTTATGGGGTATGAAGGACCCTGCCTTCAGTTGACCCATGTCCATAGTTAGCATAGACAACATTCGTGAGAGGGATTCACCCTCGGTGGTCAGATGGGTATTCACGTCATAATGTGATGGTTGTTGTTGTTGGTTTCCCAGGAAAGTGGCAGCATTTGCCAGAGTTGAGGGTGGAAATCCTCTAGCCATGGACAAATAAAATAGAGACACTCTGGATGGTTGTGTCTGTGGTTGTTGCATTTGTTGTGACTAGTTCCAGGGAAAATATTTCAGACCTAGTGTTGTCTGGGTTTGAGATGGATATATGTATTGGGACTATTGGTCTATTGGAAATGGTGGGGGATTCATAGCCATCATGGGGGCACCCATTGCCTAATTGGGGTTATATCCCCTGTCGTAAGAAGTTTCATCGGGTATCATGTTAAATAGCATGCTCTACCCAATTCCATCCAAAGATTTGTTAAGACCACGGGACAACTCTAAGGCTAGATTGTAAACCTTTGTCAAAGTATCCCGGTCACCCAGGGTGGTAGTTCTCTAGAGGAGAGTGGAAATGAAGGGGTCCATTGCATTGAGATAGGTCTAGATAGTTACATCCATAGATGGGATAAAGGGACCCGTGCACCACTTCAAGACACATTGGAACCGATGGTTGAATGCTGCGAGGGGCTCATTTGGTTCCTTCCTTATTGAAATGAACTGGCTATGGTACCATGCTAGGTCCACATGTATGTGGAAGGCAGCTAGGAAGGCATCCTCCATGTCCTGCCAACTATTGATGGAATTGGTGGGAAGGTTACGGTACTAGTTCAGTTCACTCTACCCCAGGGACAGCGGGAACATTCGGGGCACAACATCTTGATGTTGGATCAGGTGTCAGTTCATGACATCTTTGTATGCCTACAGATTCTCTTTTGCGGTTCAAAAGCCTAAGTACTCATATCAGGGACAAATATTTTATGGGTGCGAAGGTAGATCATTGGCTGCACCCAGAAAAGTTTCCATTGGGGACCCAATATTTCTAAAATACGCAGCCATCCAGGGTGTTATATTTTGTCTAGGTCAAGTGTTAGTTCCTGGGGTTTTCTAGGGGACTTGGGTATTTGGGGATGTGCTAGATCCCTAGACAATTGTGTCTGACTTGGCTTTCAGGTTCTATTTCTTTTGAGTGAGGGGCTTGAGTTTGATAAACCTTCCAGGATTGGGAGTTGATCTAAGGACTCTTTCAAATCTTGCATGTGAAAATGATCCAATCCAACTAAAGGCTTGACTCCTAAAACTATGGCTCGGGGAACCGTCGGGTGATGTGAAATCTAAATCCTTAGAGGGGGATGAGCTCATGCCCTCCTTCTAGCGTTAGTTTCTATTGATAGGACTTTGTGACCGGGTCTGCCAATAGATGTAAGTTGTCATCGGGTACTAGGGTACCAGACAACTTTATTTCTAAAGGTTGTCCAGGGAAATGAGATTCCCCAGGCGTTCAAGCATGTGAGATTTGGGTCTCAAAGCTGTGGGAGCTTAGTTGCGAATGTAGCTATTTTGTTTAGGGGGATAGCTGGTTATCTTGGCTTGTCTTCTCTAGGGATTCAAGTGAGTGGGGTTTCCTTCAAGCATTCATTAACTTTACCAAATAAAATTCAAAATATATTACAGATTTAAAAATATTTCATCTACCTATAGTTATGCCAAATATCCAAAACATCAACAATGCTCTAACATGCTACACTAAATATTGAAGAAATACAAAACCATCAGTTCATATTCAATCAATAGAAGAGGAAAAGAAGGTCATTAATCTAGTTAAAATATCAGAGCAAGGGATGTAAAGAACATGCACCATAAAATACCATTAACTCAAAGATCAGAATGCTAACAACTTTATTGACAAAATCCTTCCTTCTTCATTAACAAGTTTCCAGCAAGCACTGGTGTGTACAATAATGGTGGCTCCAGGGGAGCATTTAACTACAAAAATCTTAGAAACTAAGGAGCATTGAGCTCTGTAACTAACAACTGAGAAAAATGAAATGCTACTAGCTATGGACTACAAAATCATCAATTTCACCAACCCTTGGAATGAGGTCAAACTTATTATTTATACATAAGATTTGACCTAAAATGGACCCAACCCTTTTTACACTTAACAATATAATACTATTTCTGGTGGCCGGTACTACCTGTGCCACGCTACAAAGGACCTTGAGATAGAAAGAGTCTGACATGTCAAAATAATAGGACAAGAAAAGAGGAGTGGAAGAATCAACCTTGAGAAGAGAGTCGAGAGGAGAAAAGAAGAAATTAGATCCCTTAGGGATCGAGGCTACATGCCTCATAAATGGGAGAGAGGCTAGCTATCTTTGATGCACTAGGTGTTATGTTGAAGTGGCACCTTGGGAAAACTATTTGTCAGAACCCTCTTGTCGAGTCGACGTGCCTTGTTGTGGCTACCTATTTTCTTACACCTTTTATTAACTGCCCTGAAAGTGACCGGTTGGCTTTGGGAACCGGGACAAGGGTCACTTTAAAGAATTCAAAAATAATATTTGATCAGGGACTCTGAGATTCGGGAGCTTACACCCCAAAGAATGAATGAATACAAAAATTACATCTCCTGACGATCATCTCTAAAGGTCAGAGGACTTCATTATTCTTTAGTATCATTTAAGGTCTGCAGGAGCCGGGTGATTCCATCTTCGTCTATGTCCTTAAGGTCGGCCTGGCAGTATTTGGCCACCTCCACTTGCTCATCCAAATCTAGAACATTTGCCTTGAACTCTGTAGCCATCTTGGTTGTGTCATGACTTTGAAGCACCATGCGAGTGAGCCTTGCCATTTTTGTTCCATCCATTCCCTCTGGGGATCCATACTGAGACTCCATTAGCTCGTCAAACTTTCCTAGGACATATTCCTTAGGAGTGCATATTTTAGTGTTGAAGGGATCAGCTTCGGAGACCTTAGAGATAAATGAATTGTATAAATTGAAATAATATTGAACTTCCTAGACTTTTTCATGCATAGCCCCTACCATTTTCTTGATTAACCCCAATGTGAGGTCAAGTCTGGAGTGTTGGGTCCAAACAAAGTCAAAAGACTCCTCTCCTAAAATTCTAGCCTCAGAGACAATTTCTTCTCTGATGTCGATGAGCTCTTCCATCTCGGCCTTCCACACTTCACAGTTCCCATTGTCTCCCTCCTAGAGGGAGATAGTAGTCTTGGCCTGATGTAGAATATTGTTGGCTGCATACAAGTCTGGGAGTGTGGATATTAAGAAATATTAGACGTTTCCTACTTGTTCTATAACCCACTCATCAACTTCTTGGGATTTTATTTTCATTGCCCTTAGTTAATCTATGTCACTCTAAGGGAGTGGTGCTTTCTACATGGAGGTGCCCAAGGGAATGGAAGTAAGAGGCTCTGCAAGCTCCATTAGCAACCCCATGAGATTTGCATCCTTTTCCTTTTCTTCCCTGAATTTCTAGGCCTCCTTTTCATAGCGAGCTTCCACCACCTTGGTCACTTCTTTTAATAGGTCTAGTTCACTCTATTTTCCTCTCTTCCTCAATGATATCTCAGTAATAGAGTACTCACTGACCTTATCCATTGCTTCATCTACATCTTGGGAAGGTGTCGCAATTACCATGTTTCTATCTCCAGCCGGCCCAGTCCGAAGAGTAAGGATTGTCCAGGCTTTCTTTGTCTTGTAAGGGTTGTGCATTTGTGTCATCATCTCTGCCAAGGAAAGATGGGCCTTAGTGGTCGCTAGGGCCTTCCTCTTGTGAGACTCCACCAACCATTGTGGTGGTAGGGGTGGCTTTACAATAGGGATTTGTTGCTACAATTTCTCCCCAGGATCTTCTTGCGCCCCTCTGACAGTCTAAGCCATTTATAACTCCTTCCTTATACCTTTGGGTTCACTAGCAATAGCTACTCTGGTGGTGATTTTAATTTTTTCCCCGGTGTCCGTATCCTTGACAATGTTAGGATCATCATTTGTTTCCCTGGGGCACTTCTCATCCTATTGTTATTCTTCATCAGCCTCTGTTGTTGGGATGCTCTCTTCAACAGGTGTATTCTCTGGAGGTGGAGGAGGTGTTGGGCCAAGATTCATCATTTGGGCCACAATAATCACCTCCCTAAATGTTACCCTTGGAGGCAGCATTTGGAGCATGATAGTTGGGGTCACGGTTGTTCCCATGGGTTATGTTTCCCCAACCACTATTGTTTTCTCATCCTATGTCTGCCATCCCTCCTCAAACTCTGTAACCTGTATCTCTGGGACTTTGGAGATATCCACCTGTTCCTATCCCTTTTCTTTTTCTGCTTGAGCTCCCTGCTCTTGTGCAGGCTCTTGCTCCGGGAGTTCATCCTATGCAGAAATTTCTTCCACTACCTTTATGATATCCCCTTGCAAGTTCCCAAATTCATCAGTTCCAAATAAATCATCAAATTCATAATGGGGAGGGGAGTTCTCTAGGATATCCTTAGGCTCTTTGTCTAGCTCTGGGGAGTTGGAAGAAACAATTTGTACTTCTTGGATGGTTGGCATCCCAAGTTCTGGCTCTGCCCTTGGTTGAGAGTTAGTATTTTTTTTCTTTCTCCTAGTTATCAAAGGGGGCCCTGCATCCATTAGAGCTGCCTGCTTTTCTGCTCTGGTCCCTGTTTCTCAAACCATCAATGCTGCCAGCAAAGGGGAAGAGGGAGGATGAATGGGCCCGATCATGAGTACTAGGGTGGCCACCCACATGATTAGTTTATCTTTTGTCTGTTGGGATACTACCAATATTTTTTGCATTTTATCTTTTATGGGGGTCGCAGATGGGGTTTGCGATGGGGTCCCCATTATTATTTTTCGCTTATCCTCTCCCTGTGAAGAGGTTCTGGCACCAGAAGTCAAGCCCCGCACTGTTGGGCCAACTCTGCATTTACTCCCTGGGCATACCTTCTTGAAATATGTGTGGCTATGCTCAAGCACATCATGAGTGATATCTTCAATATTTGGCCCCTCCTGGGCATTCCAATCTACTAGAGGGAGAGCCATCTTGTCTACTCCCTTTTCTTTGTACTAAGGGTCTATTGTGGACCCAGTGTTCGAGAAGTCATCCAGGAATTTCTGAAGCTTCAGCCTCTACATCATCCCCATTGTCATCCAGATGACATGTCAGCTCCGGACTTCAACATCATCTTGAAAATCTTCCCAAAATTCCTCCATGTGGAATCTATGGGGCTCTGATGCTCGGGGAAGTGTCGTTGCTATTTTTTCTAGTTGATCAAATTTCTTCCATGCCAGATAGAATTTTGTTAAGCCCAAGATTTTAAGCTCATTGTCCACCTTCTTGGCTGTGGCCAGAATACATGAGTAATTCCCACAGGTGATTGGGAATGGAACATTTATCACCTTCTTCACAATGTAGAGGGCGTGTAGTTCCAGAATCTTCCAGAAATATTCCAAAATAATTATTTTGTTCCCACAATACTTGGGTAATAAATAGGGTTTCCCAGAGAAGCCGGTTACCTGAATATAGGTATGCTGCTAAAACTAAATATAGTAGTGGCCATAACTTCTGACCAAATCCATTGCCTGCTTGGAAAGGCGATACCTGACATCCCGGGTATGTGTGAGAAGATTGTAGTAAATGAAGGCATCGTTCACTCAACAAAAGCTGAGGAAACTAGTCTCCCATTGGATCTGTGGGAAATAATCCTAGGGAGCCTTTTGGCTCGGGCCAACCCCAAGTACACCTGACCTGAGAAGCCCATTTGTGATGAGGTTTTTTTGTGCTAAGGCCTAGAGAACATAGGATGTCATATAGAATTTAGAGGTCCAGGCCACTTGAAGGAACTGGAAGTCCACATGGTTTGACATGATGGTGGCCAAATCAAAATACTATTTACCAGAGGAGATTCCCAATAGGAAGTAATACATCTAGCCTAAGAATTATTGGGCATGGGGTTGCCCAAATATCCTACATAATTCTATGATCCCCATCTGGATGCTTTCCTTAAATTTGGACCGAGGGATTTCCAGCTTCATTCTTTTGGAATCTTTCTTCAGCCAAATGTTGTTCAAATATTGTCGGGCCATGAGTTCCAACTGCCAAAATTGCCCAAAGCATCAGATCGGGTGACGACAACTACTTCATCAAACTGAGGGATCCCCAAACCTGCCAAAAAGGTTGTGACGTAGGGACACCATGGGCATGGGATATCCGGTCAGAACTAGGGTGACAAGCATGATGGCCCAGATGGAGGAGTTGTAGTGTGCTATGAGGGTGAGAATAAGTTCCAAGGCTTACATAGAATGTGGGAAGCAAGAGACTTTTAGAATCGCAAAATCCCCAACATTGATTACCAACTCATCCCCAGCTGTTCATTGGATGAACATCATTTTGACTAGGGCCTAAATTTCTGCCCACATTTTGATGCTGGTGTCAGTAATCAACTAAACCTTGGATTCAATCTGTAATGGTATTTTCCTTCAAATATTTCATGCTGAGGGGAAGCTTTTCTAGGGCCCTCTTTATCTTAGACCAGATAGCTTCCCTAGTGAGCACCGTGGTGGGGAGATCTAGACTCCCATGTGGGGATGATGTAGACGCCTCTGATACGATGAGTGTGGTGTTAAAAACCTATAAGGTAAGGTGACCATCAAAATTTTCATAAGATAAAATGCTATTCTGGATTCCAAAAAACTTACCACCACGCCGTGTATTTACCTGAAAAGTTAGTTTATGTCAAAATCTGGAAAAGATATGCATAGAATATAGACTTAGGGATTTAACCACTATCTAGGACCAAGTATTTTAGCATGTTTGATGTAAATAAAATATAGGTTGATCAAGGACGTAGGGCCCATAGATTGAAAAACTAACCATTGGGAGACATGACCAGAAGGTGAGTTGTTAGGCTTACGTGGGCATCACATGGTCATGCAATAAATAGGAGTTATGGTGATGATGCCAACTGTCTGAATGCATGCATGACAAGAGCCACTTGGTGGAACTTAAATGTGGGAATTAAATGCACCATAAAGACTGACTCGATGACAGAGAGAGAAATTGCCATGGTGGAAACTAGCTAAGAGCCAAGTTCCAACTAGGTGGTATTCTATCGTGCAGGTGAGCTCACAAATTAAGAAAAACACAGACAGAAGCATGATGAGATTGACACCAAAATTAGAAGGATATACATTAGCTATATACAAAAAATTATAGAGGGTTGAAGGCGAAAACATATACACACAAAATACATAGTATTTACAATCTTTTTACAGACTATTTACATGACTATACACATTTACATAGGCCTAAGGCCTACCCTAGAAAATGTACATTATAAACACTAGCTTACAACTGCACAGAGGGTTGATAACCCTCTAGCAGAGACAACCCACCAACGAGAGGCAAACCAGAAGTGAAACACAAAAAATGAAAACTGCAAAACCAGAGGAAACGAAATGAAAACAAAACTAGAAAGAACAAAAAAAGGAAAAACCAGAGAACCTACTTGGAAGCACTGAAGAAAGAAAGGGGAGAAGGGCACCAGAAGCACTCTGCAACAATCTCAACTTTCGAACAATCACTAACCAACACCAAAAAATAGCTTGTAATTGTGTGTGCTTGAATGTGACCTCTAAATCAGGCACAAACTCAGCATAGTCCTTACTCAATCATTCAATTCACAAAGACAAACATGAATTGTTCATCTTGCAAATTTGATTGAAGTGACATGATGCCTCCTAATTAGTTGTGGATGTCAAATTTACTCTTAGAACGAGAGCCAACAACCTGACCATTGCTAACATGGAAGATTTCTAAAGCATGAGAGAAGATGAATTTGCCATTAATCTCTGAAATAGAATGCAATTAATCTATGAAATCTTGAAAGATGAAATTGAGATGTTAGATATGTAAATGAATTGAAAATGAAATCAACATATCATTACTAATCCAAATTGAAATTAATCTAACTATGCAATTTAAACTCAAAAGCATATAATAATTAATGCAAATTTCACGATAGATTTGATGCTCTCAAAAATCATCCTCTCAAATGAAGAAAAAGGGGTCCAATTTATAGAAAACCATGTGTTGGTTGTATTGCGTGTTTTTCCCTGTTCCTTGTCTTGTTCTCTGAGGTTTCAGGGTTTCGTGCTAATTCCATGTCAAAATCCTAAAAAACCCTGTAAAATCCTAAACCCTAAGGCCTAATGTTGAACGATGTATCTAAAAACCCTTAGCCATGCCTTCTATTCCTTCATTACCTTTTTATTCACTTAAGGCATGTGCTATTTAAAAGATTAAGTCAGGTCGCTTGATCGCGTGAATCAAATGGAATATGCCAAATGATCCCCCGACTTCGCTTTTGCCTTATGTCGCTTAGTCTCATGAAAAAACCGAATATTCCATTTATCTTATGAGACTTGGCGATTTCTCTTCAGTCGGGTTGTCGCTTGATTCTGTGTTATAAGCTTTCAAAGTGAATGGGACCCACCCTCAGTCGGGTGATCGCATGATGT
>MU224882.1:1859157-1882559 GCA_018584345.1 Thuja plicata | reverse complement strand
TAATTATGCAATTTAAACTCAAAAGCATGTAATAATCAATGCAAATTTCACTATAGATTTGATGCTCTCAAAAATCATCCTCTCAAATGAAGAAAAAGGGGTCCAATTTATAGAAAAGCATGGAAAGCGGGTGAAGAGTTTCTTGAAAAGAAATGGTTGCCTCTTCATTTTCAGGAATTGAGATTGAAGCAAACAAGCATGAATTATTTAAAAAAAAGGATGGATTATTTCCACATGAGTGACCTTTCATATAGAATTATGGAATTCTTTTTTGAGGATAATCCATTCAATCAATTAAATAACTATTCAATTATTTTTTATGTATATTAGCTAAAGGGGGTGGAATTAATTTAATTTAAAAGCACTTAGAATTTAGAATTAAATTAATTAATCATAGGGATTTTTAGCTAATAAACCTTGAGAATTTAGGAATTAAATATAATGTCAGATTTATGCAAATTTGGGTTTTCTGCATTTGATACTGAGTCAATTAAAGTCAATTAGGAAGAGAATTTTCCTAGTACAATAGGACTTTGAAGATGAGAAAATGCACCAAAATTGATTAGATTATAAGGTGCCAATTTTGGGGTGTTACAGTAATCAACCACTAAGCATAGGGTAATTCACAGCTTAATCACAGTTTAATCGCCTAGGAATCTCTAAAAGCTTTAAGTGTTTTTAATTGTGGTAACTGTAAAATTCATATGTAATTTCTATTTATACCCAAGCTAAAAGCAAGTTACCCTCTCCTCCGCAAACTCCAGAATAGGAAAACCTCCAGACTCTAGGCCTGGGGATTCCATGCAACCATATCTTCTCGCGAGGAGAATACATCATGGCGGAGAATCCTAGAGTCCAGAATCTGGCTCTGGAAAGAACAAAAAACTCTAGGACTGGGTCCCGAAGGATCAAAAGACAAAAGAAAAAAGAAAAAAAACCCCGCAGGAGGTTCTCACAAAAGAAAACAAAGAAAAAAAAAGAAAACAAGGCAAGAGCCAAAGCGAAAAGAGTGGACCCAACATTTTGCACACAAAATATAGGGACGGGTATGCAGGGCATAACATAGGGGAGTCTAAAATGACTTCTACTGGGGGAACATTGGGCATATCAGGGCCCATGTTTGTGCTTGGGGGATGGGCCACCTTCTGCTTCTTATTTCTTTGTAATGAGGCCCCAACATCTAGAATATCTACAGACTCCGCCTTGGTGAATGTCTAGCTTCTCATAAGTGTTGCCAATGAAGGGGATCCCATCGGGTAGGTGGATCACACTTGAGTTTCCATGAGACCATGGGAAAGCTAAGTGCTTATCTTCTAGCTTGTCAGCCTAGACACCTCCATCTATTCATAAATTTGTGCCATCATGGGGATAAATCTTTGCAAGGCACTTGGGCCGGGGCACTTTCTTTCTCCTTCCCTTTGCTTTTGCTTGGTCACATGGCTCTGGAGGTTGAAGCAGACCTCCACACAATAGGGCCCTTACGGGTGCTCCTCGAACACACCCGCTCAAAATACTTATGACTATTATGAATAATGGGTGACACACATCTTCAATTATTTGGTTCTTCAGGGTTCCCCAATCCAACAGAGGGAGATCTAATTTGTCGATCCCCTTCTCTTTATATGTTGGGTCCTCCAAAGGCCCATCATCTATAAAATCTTTTAGAAATCCCCGAAGGTTGAGGGACTTCATTAAACCTTTGGACATTCAAGAGTGCTGATGGGCCCAGAGATCAAAACTGTCTTGGCAATCCACCTAGAAATATTCAATATCATCTTGGTGTGGTGCGGAAGCCTGGGGCAGCACCTCCCTTATTTTTCCTACTAGGTCAAAATTACTTCTAGTATGGTTGAATTCCGCAAGTCCCAGACTCTTTAATTCATTGTTGGCCTCCTTGGCCACCACGAGACTAAAAGAATAGTTCCCACAAACCATCGGGAATGTAATTGATATTACCTTCTTTAAGGAAAAGAATGCGTGGAGCTCTAGGATTTTCTTGTAGAACTCTAAAAGAATGATCCTATCCCCATAATGCCTGGGGAGTAGGTAGGGTTTTCCAGAGAAGCTGGTCACCCAAATGTATGTATGCTACTAGAATTGATTAAAACAATTTCCATAAGTGCTTACCAGGTTCATCACCTCCTATGATAACCCGTACTCAGTGTCCCGAGTAAATGTCAAAATATTGTGGTAAACAAACACATTGTTTACTCTGCAAAAATTAGGGAAGCTATGTTCCCACTAGACCTAGGGATAATATTCCCATGGAACCAACTGGTCGGGCCTATTCCCAAGAACAAACATTATCTGCAAACCCCTAAAAGTTGGTCTCTGTTGGGCTAGTGCCCACAATACATAGGATGTCATGTAGAATTTTGAATTCTGGAGGACACTCTTTAGTTGTACTTCTACATGGTTGGCGATGATATCCTCCCAGTTGAAGGTCTGACTTTGGGTAGTGATACAATAGAGGAAGTAATACATCCACACCGAGAATTCCTAGGCATTGGGCTCTTCGAAGAGCCTGCACAAAAATATGATTCCCTCTTGAATGCACTCTTTAAAGTCTCCATGAGGAATCTCCAACTTCAAACTTTTATAGTCCCTTCTTGAGGACTTCAACTAATGAGTATTGAGATATTTTGAGGCAGGGAGGGAGGCTTCCTCAAAATCCTTTAGTGATATAGACCAGGAGATAATAATAGCTCCCTTGAATTTGGGGATCACCAGCCCCAAAGCAAAAGTGGCCGCATCCAAATTGATGATGGGCAATAGGTACTACAGTGGCAGAGGATCTGTAAGAAAAACAACCTGGGTAGGGGTGTTGTAAAGTGTCACCAGTTGAAGGATTAGCTTTGGTGCTTGCACCAAGTAGGGAAAACTTGTAGCCTTGATAATTCTAGAGGTGATCATGTACTTCGCCATATCATCTCTGGAGTGCTTCTATTGGTATATGGTTTGAACCAAGCCTTGCATCACAGCCCATAGTTCGGGCTTAGTATCTGTGATTTCCTATAGTTTGGAGTCCACTTTGGAGCCCACAAGAACACCCTCCCTTGGGTACTTGGAGGTTAAAAGAAGTTTGGTGAGCATCTTTTTGGCCTTTGTTTTTGTGGCTGCCCGAGTGGAGGTGATTGGAAGCTCCAGACTTCCAGGAGGAGTTGTCACTTCAGACATGTTGATGGTTATCTACAACCTACAAGACTAGAGAATGCTTAATACATAATATGATAGAAATACCATGTTTGATGGACTCTGGGGAATTCACCACCATCTTGCACTTGTTCAAAGAATATTAGTATACATCAAAATATTATAATATCAAATTTAACAAAGGTCAGATTTTGATCAACACCCGGAGGCTCCGAGGTCTTAGTTTATGCAATAAAAATGGAATAAAGACCTAGGGGCTTCTCAAGACCCAGATTATGAAGAAAATAGTTTTTGTTGATGTGACCGAAAACAAGTCATACTTCAGGTGACATGGGTCATCACATGGCCATGCGATAGGCAACGTAAAGGCTCTTAATGATGAAAAGTGGGTTGACACAGGGGAAATGAATGCCAGATTGGATGTTGTTTGAATTTCTACTCATGGGAGAGTTAATCGTTCCATTAAGGCAAAGTGACAGAGGAGAGAGACGATCACCATGACTCAAACAGGTGAGGTGCCAAGTTCGAGCCAACCAGGTGCCATGAGGGAAAGCTCAAAAAATTGGTTTGAAATGTGAAAAGGGCATGATGATCTCACCACATGGTAGGAAGGATATACATGGAGTATACAAATTTACAAAGGGCCAAAGCACAATGGGGGCCGAAGAACAACTTCCAGGCCGACCCAAGGACAAGCTCTATACACCCATTCACATAAATTTACAAGTGTATAGGGTATTTACAAAACCAACTAATTTACAACTACACAAAGGGTGGACAACCCTCTAGTAGAGCCATCTCACCAACGGGAGGTGACAAAAAGAACAAGATAGGAAACCAAAAAAAAAATGAGGAAGAAATTGAAGGCCAAACAAAAGAAAACACAACCAAAGTGAGAACTAAAAGCATGAGGAAAAAGAACTAGAAAGGCCTACCTGAAAACATGGAGAATGTGGGAAGGAGAGCATGGGAGGTTCTCTGCAACTGGTTCACCTTGAAATGACTGCAAACACACCACTTTTTACTACTATTTGAACATTGTTAATTACCAAAAGCAATTAACACTTAATTGATTTTGATTTCCTTAATCACTCTGGTAATCACTCTGAGTATTTTGATCATGGTAAATGTGAAAGTGATAGGTAAAACCCATTTATAACCCTAGGGTAAAACATCCTTCTTTCCTTTTGTAAACCCCAAAAGGCAAACCTCTGGACTCCAAGCTCGGGGATTCCATGTAACCACATCCTCTAACAAAAGATGACATGATGAAAGATAATCGTGGAGTTCAGGGTTAGGAAATAGAAAAGAAGACCAAAACACTCTAGTACTAGGTCCCAGAGGAAGGAGAACCCAAAAGCAAAAGAAAATGACCCTCGTGGAAGAAAATTCTGAAGGGAAATAAAAGAAAGAAAAAAGGAAACCAAGGAAGATCAGAAGCGAAAAGGGGGACCCAAAATTTTTCTCAAAAAATGTAGGGATGGGTATGCAGGGCATAAAAAATGGTGACTATATGGTATGAATGTGTCAGCACATTCGAGAACTACTTAATCAATGGTTAGCAAAACTAGAATTTATCTTTACCTGGAACAGTCTAAGTGTAAGGCACAAGGTGTCTGAGAAACTTTGGCCCATCAATTATTCAATCCTTTTGTCTTTCGTCAATTATGAAGTGTGTGCTTTGAAAGAAAAACAAGTTGATGACCTCTGGGAGAAGTAGAGAGGAGGCACTAAGCACATCCAACCAAATTCATCATATCTTGCACGTTCCCCCAGATACTGGAGTTCTCTATTCTTTAGTTCTTTTCCTTTCTTTATTTTCTAGATTGGAAGGAAGTACTCCTTTCACCGTGAACCTTAAGCTTAGCTAATTTTAATGATGGTACTTCTTTCACCTTGCCCTTGATTTTTAAATTTTTGAATAGGAGAGAACATTTTGGACTTGGGATATTTTAATGATCTTTAGAATTAGTCAACAACCAGTGCAATTGATCTGTCCTCAAGGTGTCTGATTACTTGCCTCTTAGATTTTATGTTAACTAATGTTCGGACTTCAAGATATGAAACTAACAAAGATTACCCATAGCCTTTTATGATACTTACAAAATAAATCTAGAGTGCAGACCAATTCCATCATGCTAACAATAGATTCTTAATTCACCAGAATGCATAAGGTACTATTCCAAGGACTAGATGTTATGCAAAGCATACCTATCTACAAGAAGAGGGCTACACACCGAAAACCCAGAAAAACAAGAAGCAAAGAAAATGAAATCTGAAAAAACAAAACAAAAAGGAAAAGAGGGCAGTCCCGAAGGATGACTGAAAAAAATATTTACAAGGTATTTCAAAGGAACACCGGTAAAGATATTTACAAGCAGGAACTTTACATAAAATATAGCTTTCCACAAACTTACCACCCGCCTTACTCAAAATAGTGCTTGAGGAACTTTCCATTGATAGGCAATGGCATAGATTCTCTGGTCATAGTACTGAGGCAATAAGTATTTTCCTCGTAGATCTTAGATATCAGATATAGTCCAAGCCAGAGCCTTTGAAACTTGGTATGCTTTCCTTTCTTCTCCCAAGATTTGTCCCACAAAAGGACTAGGTCCAAGATCCAAAAGGCCTTATACTAGGCTCTCCAATCAAACCGTCATTTTACTACTACTTTATGAAGCTCAAAGTGTTCAAGGGCTACATCTCTTTGTTCCTCCATTTGCACCAGGTTCAAAAGCCAAACTTCCACAATATTGTCCCAGTTGTTGAATTCCTGCATGAATTGTAGTACTAGGATCTGTAAGTTGATAGGGAATAATAGATTCTGGCCATAAACCAAGTGAAATGGGGAAGTCCCTAGGGCTGCATTTATTTTGATGTGATCCACCCAGAGGGCGAACCCAAGATTTTGATGCCAGTCACAGGGGTTTTGTTCTAACAAGTATTTAATCACGTTAAGTAGATTTTTGTTGGTAGATTCAGCCACACCATTTTCCTGGGGGTAATAGTTGCTAGAGAAATTTAGGGTGATATTTCTCTCATAGGTCCATTTGATTAATTGCATTGAAGAAAATGTCAGACCATTGTCACACACTATGGTGAAAGGCATTATGAATCTTGTGACTATGTTTTCTTCCAGGAATTTAATAACTACATCCTCTATGTTGTTTTTGCATGGAATTGCTTCAGACCACTGAGTGCAATAATTTGTAGCAGTCAAAATATACCAGTTACATTGCAAAAAAGAAGGAAAAGTGTAGGGAAAGGAAATCAGAGGGATTGTTTTCACTTTGCACATTGAAGAAACATGAACAAATTTAAATGCTAGGTAAATTAAATTCTGTTTCAAATCACAATCACATTCCAAGCATTAGCTTTACAATGATAAGATGGTATTATTACATTGACACTTAGAGGTAGAGAGGTAGCATGGTGGAGGGGGAGCGTTGGCAGAGGGGGAACATTGGTGGAGGGAGAGGATTTTAGTGTGGGGTGGGAGGAAAAAATATTGTGGGAGGTTTAATGTAAGGTGGAGAGGGTAGAAGCAGTGGAAGGGAACATGAGGAACTTGCATAGGTTGTAAGCGTAGAGCTGCGCGAGAGTGGAGGTGGTGTGGGAAGGTGAAGGTGGAGGTAGGGTAGTGTAGAGAGGTAGGGATGGGGTAGACAATGTAGGAGAGGAAGATCATGGGTGGCGCGGGGTAGGAGGTGGTATGGAGAAGCGTAGGGTGTGGGTTATTTAGTGTTGTTGGGTGACGCAGGGTGGTGCAGGGAGGTGGAAGGTACATCATGTGGGGAGCTATGGTGTGGGGGTTTTCAAGAAGCACAGGGATGCATAGAGGGAGTGGAGGGAAGGAGTAGCAGGAGCAAGTGGGAGGAAGTGCAGAGGGCAGTGCGAAGGTGGGGAGTGGGATTTTGGTGCGATGGAGAGGAGTGTGTAGGGTGGTGAGTGGTGGCAGAGTGGTGGGGTGTGGGATATTTAGTCCCACATTTGTGCAACGCTGCCAAGATAACTCATTTTTATACCAACTCCAAAAATATATAAACAAATAAGAGGCTTGGTCAGGGCATGATGTGTGGTGCTTGGGGTTGGTGGTTGGATTGTGTGCAATTTTGAGGATTATCTACAAAATAATTTTGACTGATAAAGGGTTAGGATAAAAAATCAATTTTTTATTATTTAACAGAGTGCAACCATGTCTTGATTTGCATGTTGGACTTAGAGGCACAAATTTTTGTCCTAATTTTGACTATCACCATATATGGATGAGTTTATAGTTGTTTCGACTAAAAATAACGATCTGGATCTGATGTCAGGGTCCATTTTGAGCCAAGCTGCCTCTAAACCTGCAAGTCCACAAAACTTTAAAAAACTCATGAAAAATGCATTAAGTTAGTAATAATGACCTGTGAAGTGGGTCCCACTAGGTGTGCCAAAATATGCACTATGGAAATAAGTTCTGAAAAGGAATACAAAAGGTTAATTAAGCATTCAATAACTAATAAATTAAAACTACACTCAATGATTGGACTGAAAAGAAAACTTAAAAATAATAAAAGCATAAGGAGTGCAAACCTCCCTAAAATTGATTCAAGCTCCCTTTTGATCTTTGGATGTGTCCATTGGTGTGGATGTGTGCTAAAGGATGATGCTCCAAGATGCAAGACGTGTTCTTCAAAAAAACATTATAACTCTGCATGGAAAGTGGATATATTTTGTGAAGGGAAGGGGTTAATTATATAGGAAAATGGGTATGAAATGAAGGGTCAGATTGCAAACCTGAAGAGGGGATCATATGCACCTAGATGAGAGCACAAGGATTGTGCTTCTTTAAGTTCCTCCCATTGTGACAAGTGTCACAAGGAGAGAGGATGTGAGGGGGTGAGGAATGTGACCATTTTGGTCCATGTACACAGGGATAAGAGAAGACTTTAAGGGATAGGGTGAGTAATGAGGGATGTAAGAGCATTAAAGAGGGTCTTAATGAGGTATAGGTGAGGGTGTAAGAGATGGCTTGAGAAATTTGACTTTGGGAAAGGGGTTGAATTCTTAATCCAAGGATTAGGAATGTGACAAGCTTAGAAGGAGATTAGGATTAGGGTTAGGTTTTAAGAGGGGTGATTAGGGAGATGGTGATGGGAGGAGAGAGAATGAGTCAAGGGGTTAATTAGTTGATTAGGATCAATTAGCTAATGAGGAATGGTTAGCATGTGTAAAGGGGTTGGGATGTGTTAGAACTCAGGGCTAGGTGGTTGCGATTGGTTAGGTTAGGGGTTAAGCTGATGAAGCCATGTGTATAAATAGAATATAATTAACCATTTATATCACAAGTGGAGGAAAAGAGGATAGTATGAATTAAAATAAATGAATAAATACATTCATTCAACATAATAGGGGAAAAGGGGGTTTAATTAATTATTAGGCCATTGGTTGTCATTCAATAATTAATCATACTCTATCTTAATTAGATGAATTACTCAGGGTAGTAGGATAACATAAAACAATTATGTAATGAATGATTACTTAGTGGATAATGTCCTAGATGGCACTAAATGTGATTAGATATGTTAATCAGATTTAGGTGAATACAAAAAGATTTGGCTCTATGAAACTATCCTCTTATATCATGTAATTCCCCAAACCAACATCCCAAATAACATTATCCTGGGCCTCTGAAGCTCTTTCTGACCCCCATTCATCAAGATAATCATCCAGGATGTTCTCTATCTGAGTATTTGTGTCCTCGATGATTGGAAAAAATTTACTATCAAGTGCAAGATAACTTGCATTGGATACATTAGACACATAAGGTTCTATATGATGTACTGCTAATGATTCAGATTTGGTAGTGACTTTGGTTCCATATCTAGTATGGAAAAGCATATGAGACCAGTTAGAAGAAAGATAGCCTCCTATCTTGGCTATGAACTCCCTTGACAAACATAAGGAAAAAAGAGCATGGAGATCTATGATGTATATGTCAAGGAGGATAGATAAATTAGGGATTGCATGTAGGTTCAAGCTTGTATCCTTGGCCAAACCTATTGTGTTTATTGATGAGCCATCATGTTGTGTTACTCTCTTTTGGAATGGTTCATACTTAAGTCCTAATTGGTCAGCTATCTTTTTAGGCATGACTTAACTAGTAGCTCCACTATCTACCATAGAATTATGTACTAGAAAATCTCCAATAATTAATGATACATAAAAGGGGGTGGTTTTGAGTTCCTACCTTGAATGGCATTTTCCTTGGTGTTTCTGCTTGAAATCTTCTTTTCTTGATCAAGGTTGACCATCACTAGCTTGGCAACATTACTTGTGAGCTGTTGAGGGATTGCCACTTCACCCATAGGCTTTTTCAATATCTCAAGTTTCCCTAGAATAGCCAAGGAGTCCCACATAGACATAGTCATGTTCATTGTCTTCATGTTCTCCACAATGTTGAAAGGCATTGTGCATGGATCTTCTGGTGTGCTTTCAACATTATGGGTTCAACCTCCTTGGGAGATTGACTCTCCATGACTACTATGATAGGAGGTATTTTTTGTATGGTAGGAATAGATGGATGTGATGACTCTGTAGATGTAGTAGGTTTTCCTCCATCGTATGCTCACTCTATGACTTGGACTCTTCTCTTGGACCGAGTGTTGGCTCCAACTAAAGATTCACCATTTACTCCATTAAAATCTTTCTATTCCCAATTAAAGAGAGTGGTCTCATCAGATTATGTATGTTTTTGGGGTACTAACCCACTATAAGTTGTTTCTAGTTGGGTGTTTAAGGCATTTTGTCCCATGAGTTTTTGTTTCACCATTCCATTTAAGCATGTAGCCTGATTATGCGATTGATTGTAGGGGAAACACCATTTATTTTTTGATGCAAGACTATTCAGACTTGGAACCATATCTCTGACTGGATTTGGAGAATTAAGAGGCACTGGATTATAAGTTTGAAATGATTTTTGATTGTAGCTCTGCATTTGGCCCTGATAATTTTGTTGATATGGTGGTCTATTCTATTGATAGGATTTTCCTTGAGCTTGATAGTGTTGGTTAGGACCCTATTTTTGGTGTTAAAAAGGTGTTATAACCTCTTTATTATTATTTTTAATATTGGTAAACTCTTTGGTTAGAGTTTGCAAAAAAAATTATTTCTTGTTGATTACTTTTCATCTCTTGCAGTTCTTGGGAAAAGCCTTCTCTTGATTCCTCATTGCTAGAAATAGCTTGAGGTTCTATGAAAGTGGGTATGGGGTGAATGGATGAATTTTCAAAGGTATATTGGGAAGGATATTAGGGTAGAGAGGCATGGGTGGCCTTCTGGCTATCATACAAGCCTGAATTAAACTATTCTCTACCTTAACAACTATGTCAAAAGCCTAAGGTAGTGAGGTGCCTCACATGGATTGAATCATGATAGATATGTTTCTATTCAAACTTTGCAAGAAGTATAAAAAAGCATGGTATTCTAAAGGCCTTACAGAGATAGGGATCCTATTCCACATCTTGAGGAATCTGTTATTGAAATCCATCATCTATTCTTAAGGGGCTCTTTGTATAGTTGTCAGTTTCTCTATTAGAGACAAATTATTCTAGGGATTTACCCTTAAAAGAGGCTTCCAACAACTTAGTAGCCACATTTTCCTCAGTTACATGGTGTATATTATAGATGGTAGTTATATCTTTGAAATATTCACAAGTTGTGGTATGGCTTTCACCTGTGAAATGGGGCAAACTCTTTAGTGCTTCTAAGGGCACATCATGGTGTTGAGAGAAATTCAATGGATTTCCTTGATTCAAGGGTACAAATGAAAATAGTCTTGCTATTGTAGGAACTGTGAATTGTTGAATAGAAACTATATGGGTTGCACTTGAACTAGGGATTCGAGCTGAATCTTCTATAAATTCTTTGTTTAAAGATCTTCCTCTCCTTATAAAATGGAAAAGAAAGGGTATCTCCTCTAAAATAGGTGGTGTAGACTATACTCTCCTTGTAGGGGATTTCCTTTGAGATGATCTACATTTTCTTCTTGTTGAAGGAAAATGCAAAAACTCAAAGGGCTTTGAACTCCTTATTTCTATCCTTCTCATAAAATTTGAATAGGACTAGATATTCTTGTTCTTAACACCAATGAAGCCACCATATATGGTTTAAAGAGAAACCTCTTTAGGTCTGTACTATGTAATCAACATATTAGAGATGAAATTGTCTTAAAAGATGAACTTCTTTTGTTGTCCCACCAGGTGTACCAGAATTGTTATACACTAAATTTTGCACCCTGGTAAGTGCTTGAGCCTAAAAATATAGTATAACATGGGAATCACTTCTAGGCTGTGGGACATCTGCTAAGTTAAGTGAAGCCTCCCGATTATAGGTTAGTTCCTCTTGGATAATCACCTTATTTTATTTTGAACATGAAAATAAACTTCTAAGGAAAAGGGATAGAAGGAGAACTGAAGGGAAATTACTGAAAAGAAAATTATCCTACTACGTGATACATGGAAGGTAACATGAATCATAACACAGTGACCAAAACTAGCATGAAATTATTGAATCTAGTAGAACACAACTTTCTGAATAGGCTTGCATAAGTATTTCAGAGAGAGGTGTGAAATAGAAAGAGACTATTCAAGGAAAGGCAATATTTCACAAACAATAGCATATCCAAGGAAATAGACACAGACTGTGACCTGCAAACAAACATCCACTTTAGAAAGTAGACAAATGAATGAGACAAGATAATAAGGGATGAAAAAAATCCACAAGATTATATAAATCACATCACCCACAGTAGTGCAAAAAGATGCAGAAAGAAAGAAGGATCAAGAACTCCAAGATTTCTCTAACATTAATGACTATATTATGCTTTAGTAAGACAAACACAGACAAGAAAGGCTTGAGGATGGAGAAAATGTCACACAAAACATTTGCATAATCTAGAATTCAATGAGAAATTACAAGAAAATGAAAACCCTTAGGTAAGAGAGAATTCCATAGAAAATATTGCGTAATCTGAAAAGCCTCTAGCTAAAAAATCCTCTAAAACTACTTATATATAACCTCCCCTAGCACACAGGCTTCGAAGTCAATCCATCCAATCAGTTAGGGAAGAATTAGGGTTTCAATAGATATTAAATAAACAATGAAAAAACCCCAAAATGGTCAATTCTTCTCATCAATGCACTTGGGAAATATCTCAAAAGATCATATACAGTCATGGATACATCTCCCATTACCATAAATTGGAGCAAAGAAGTTAGATAATCCATCTATTGTGTCTACAACTTGAAAGACCACTCCATTAACATGAAACCCCTAAGATCAGATTTGAATATTTGAATATAAATGGTCATAGGTGGCATGGGTGCTTGTATCGATAGTTCATATTTGAATCTATTTTCCTTTAAAAACCCTATAGCTAATCTTTATCTTTATCTTCATTCTTTATATTTTCTTTGAGTTCAGATCTAATAATAGACATGTGGCATCCTGATGCACTGCCTCAAAGATTAAATATCTTCATCTTAGCCATCGAAGGATTATGCCCACTATTAGATTTCCTTTACTTGACGTGTCTTTATCTTGTCTTTCCAACTTGAGACCTTTGACGTCATTAGTGTCACATGTCATCTTGGTACAATGCCTTGATTATTAGATTTTGAGCACTTATTCATTGAGTCTTTACGCCTACCACTTGATTTTTTGGGACGGGCCTGATCTTTACCTTGTCTTTGAACTTAGCCCTAACTCTTCTTTGACTCATCCTTAACCCTGGGTAACTAAATTTCATTATGTCTCTAAGACGCTAGATCATCCCCTTAACCTTGAGTTTATCATGAGATTTCATGAGAACAACCAAATCCATGACATTATCTACGGTCTGCGTGTAATCTCCTTACCTTAAGAGCATATTCCATTTTTTCAGAGATCACTCCACTAAAGAAAACTCAAAGTTGCTAAAAGATATAGAATATTTTGTTCTGATTATGAGATTAAGAGACAACCATGAGATCAAAACTTGATCAACGACACATAATTCATCCTTATAAACTTAGAACCTTAACTTGACTTCAACTGCTACAACTATGATTTATCTAGAGATTTAGCAACTGAGGGAAATTCGATGTCGCAAGAAAATTTACTAACCCAAGGGTTTATTCTGAGATTTCATGCACAATGCACAATGTGATCTTGATCAACAACCATGATCTTATCCATAACTATCTTTGAACCTTAACTTGACTTAACTTCCTTGATCCGGGTTCATTCAAAGATTTAGAGACTAAAGAAGTCGCGGGATGATTTTCGGACTCAAGGGTTTATTCTGAGATTTCATGCCAGCATTAAGGTTTTATTTGCATCGACGAATTGGATCATAACTCGGTGGGCCCATATTCAACTTTACCTGACTTAAATTTAACCTTAGTCCATCTAGAGATCACACGATTGAAAGAGAAAAATAAAACCATCTTTAACTTTGATTCAGATCTGGAGATTAAGTGACTAAAAGAAAACACAAAGTCCCAAGATAAATAGCTAACCCAAGAGTTTATCAAAAGATCATGTGAAAGCCATAATATTTGATCTACATTGATGGATTGTGTTAATTCTCATAAGAAATGACTTAACCCTAATCTCGTTCCAAGATCACGCAACTAAAAGAAAAGAAACCAACCAAACTTAAACCTTGAGTTTATCTGGAGATCACAAAATAGATTGAAACGTTGAATCTCAAAACAATTTGACTAACTCTGTTTTCATTACAAGACCTCCCATACAATACAAAGTCAAGATTAAATTGATGACTTGTGTTAAGTCTCCATATCAAAACAAAATATTCCATTTCCTTTTGAGATTACGTTACCAAGGAAATCTTGAAGTTGCTGAAAAAATTGGAATATTCCTCCTGGGTTGTGCGACTAAGAGATAATAGGGAAATGTAAATGTGCACATGACTTTAAAGAACTTAAGTGGAATGCAAATTTAATGAATAATTAAACTGGGCCACCAAGAACTTAGGGTTTCAAACATGAATTAAAGGTTTTATTGCATCGAGGGCTTCATGACATGAACTAGGGGTAAAACTATGCCTAGAAAAATATGTAGAGAGCATGGTGGTGTAGGGAACCCCCCTATTTTATGTTTTAGTGTTGTTTAAGGTTGTTTTAGGCTTTTTCTATGTGTTAGAATAATATCCAAGGGGTTGGATACAATGATAGTTTAACTTCATGCTTGTAAGAGCCTTAGTGCTTATTAGGTGTCTTGGGTCATTTTGGCTTCAAATAGTGTAAATTTTCCATTTTAGTGCAATATGGGTTTGAGGTGTGTTTTAGGACCCTACATATCCTATTTACTTTATTAGAAGTCAACATCAATCATCAAGTTGACAAACAAGGTCAAAATGCTCAAAACACAAAATGTTGCTAGCAACTTTTGCAAGAATTTGTAAAATGTAGTTAGATTGGTTGTAACTACCCCATGCTTGGTATATGAGCATGGATTAAATTTTTTGGAATGGTTAATGAGATTTTGGATTGTAACACTTATTTCTGACACCTTTGTACGGATGAATTTAAATCTTCACTAGCATTATGCATTATTTCTTTGCTATTGTACGGCTGTGTATGAATTGGTAGAGCAGATCGGGTCCCATGGAAATGGACTGATTTCAATTCTCTTTCACATTAATTAGATAGTTTTATTTATATTTCATTAGATGTGAAGTTATAATTTTTTGTAGTTCACTGGTCTAAAAGAGACAATACGGTGCTACCTAGTTAGAAATGGCTCTACCCTAAAATCCCACTAGTGTAATTGACTGAAACCATGGGGGAAGTAGGGTTAGAGTCTATGGATAGGATTTTGGTTTTCCTTTTTGTTGTTGCAGTGAATCTCCTAGGCCAAGAACGAAGCCCTATGGCTAACTGGTGAATCCAGGTGAGCCAGGACAGGGAGAAGAAAGAATTTGAGTAAGCAGTCATAACCTTCTGGGAAAGACATTGGAATTTTCAGATGCCCTAGTTGGTCTCCTAAGAGGATTCGAAGGTGGAAGGGGGTGAATAAAAGATTGGATATAATTTTGTGAATTATTTATGCTGACTGGTCTAGAGGCCTAATTAATAGGCTAAAATCTAGGGCATGCAAGAAAATAGTGTTATGAGTGCTTCCAGAGGTCAGGGTTTTGGATTCTAATAGTGTTTGGTGATGTATTGAATATTTTCAATTTTTTTTTTATTAATTTGGATATTTTGGGAGAATTTGGCCAAAATCGGTGGAAATAGACCTACTAGGAAATGAGCAATTAGGCCTCCTAGTGAATTAATGACCAATTGGATTGGTAAAGAGTCTTGGAGTATTGGGATGAGTGAAAAATGACCAAGAATGGATCAAGAAGTGTGTTAAGAGTCTTGGTGAATGTGTGGGAAGATCCTAGGTAGAGGATTGGCATTCTAGGTGGAGTTCTAGTGGAGGAAACTAGGCTTTTGGTTAACTAGTTGGACTAGTTAAGCCTAGAAACTTTGGAATCTTCCAAAGACCAACTATACCTTGGAGGAGAAGCTGGTAGAGAGGGTCTTGGAGATCCTACTTAAGGGAAGATCCAACAAGAACAACCATTGGATGGTTGAGTTAGACCAATGAGTAGCTTGGAGTGAGGAAGAACTCTATATAGTCAAATCCTTTGCATCAAAGTGGTATCAGAGCCATATTAACTTGAAGGTTGTGTATGTCTAAAGTGGAAGAGAGTAAAGAGGTAGACATCATGCCTCCTAAGGAAATGAGTAGGGATTCCATAGTGGAATTGGTTCAGGGCCTCTTGGAGAAGGTTAGTGTGTCCAAGACAAAGGGAAAAAAGAAGATCATAGAATGAGGAGATGAGAGTGATGGAGATAGTGAAATTCAAATAGAAGAATCATCAAACAAAGGGAAGGAACCTTAGATGGATAAAGAAAAAAAGGTATTTTTTTATGCCTTCAATTCCTTAAACAAGGATAGCATGGAACACATACCAAATTACGGTGGTAGCCTGAATGTAGAAGAGTTTTTGGACTAGCTTGAAGCCATTGACAACCAATTTGATTACAAAGAAGTCTCAAAGGAGAAGAGGGTCAGCTATGCTAAGGCTAAACTCAAGGGATCTGCATTGGTGTGGTGGAACATGATGTAGGATGATAGGGTAAGTAGTGGAAATAAAAATATTGTTTCTTGGGAGAGGATGAAAATTAGGTTGAGGGAACAATTCTTTCCAACTGATTATGAAATCCAAATGTACCAAAACTTGTAGAACTTAAGACAAAAGGAGATAGCAGTGAGTGCTTACACTGAGGAGTTTCACAAGTTGAGCCTAAGAGCTAGGAGAAAAGAAGAATAAATGGAGAAAGTGGAAAGGTATCTCAATGGGCTAAGGCAAGGGATATAAGATGAGAGCAGTATGATGGCTCCTTATAGTATGCACAAATGTTTCCAATTTTCCTTAAGATCAGAGGATAAGGCTAGAAGGAGGAATGATTTCCATCAAAGGGGAAGAGGTGGCAGCAATAATAGAGGGTTCCAAAGAGGAAGAAGTAACTTTGGTAGGGGAAAAATCCCTAATAGACAAGAAGATAATAAATCTATGGATAACAGTGGGGGCAATCAGTTTCGGGGATCCTTTTAGAGAGGGGGATATAGAGGAAGAGGGCCTCCTAGGGGAATATTTCAATCCCAAGGAAGATCCAATTCAGTCATCACTGGAAGATGCTATAACTACAACCAAGTGGGTCACACAATGGGCAGGTGTCCTAAAAAGACTTTCTCATCTTCAATGGGGGATAGAAGGAATAAATTGGTACAAGAGGATGACACACAAAGTGTTACTTCTCCCATCTCCAAGGCAAGGGCTAGTATTGGATGGAGAGAACTTGATGTTAAGGAGAACTTTGTTGAAAGTTCCTAGCACTATAGAGCCACCTCAAAGGAAAAAAAATTTTAAGACAACTTGTAGGTCTCATGGGAAGATCTGCAAAGTGATAGTGGACTTTGGATCCACTGAGAATATAGTATCCATAGAGATGGTGGAAAAATTGACGCTAAGGAGGATACCTCAGACCACACCCTATAAGGTTTCATGGTTGAATAAGGGTCAAAAAATAGTGGTGGATGAACAAACTTTGGTGGATTTTGAGATTGGATAGTAAATTCTTATGTGACATACTACCTATGGATGCATGCCATCTACTTCTAGGATGTCCATGGCAGCATGATGTCAAAGCAATGCATGATGGGGAACGGAATAGTTATGTAATCACCAAGTTGGGGAAGAAGTTTCAGATGGATCCTTTGCTAGAGCCTAATGAGGAGAAGAATGTGGGGACAAGTGTGATGTTATTGAGTGGGAATGAGTTTCTAAAAGCCATAAAGAAGGAGAAAGGAGTTTTTTGTGTAGTAATGGTGAAACCAAAGGAGGAACTAAGGAGAAAGTCAGTTTTCCACCAGAGGTACAAGAATTGTAGGAAAGATACCATGACATAGTAGACAATGGGTTTCCAAGTGCATTACCACCTATGAGGGATGTGAGTCATCAGATTGACCTCATTCTTGGAGAATATTTGCCAAACAAAGAAGCATATAAGATGACACCAAGTCAGAATGCAAAAATAGAAAAATAGATTCAAGATTTTTTGGATAAGGGGTTGATAAGGAAGAGTTTAAGACCATGTGATGTGCCTATAGTACTTGCACCTAAGAAGGATGGAAAATGGAGGATGTGTATAGACTCGAGGGCTATAAACAATATCATAATTATATATAGGTTCCCAATGCCTCCGATAGAAGATTTGACAGACAATTTAGGAGGATCTTGCTACTTATCAAAGTTGGATTTGAGATCAGGATATCAGTAGATAAGAGTGAGGCTTGATGATGAGTGGAAGAAAAAATTCAAGACCAATGAAGGGTTGTATGAGTGGATAGTAATTCCCTTTGTCATAAGTAATGCACCTAGTAAATTCATGAGGCTCATGAATGAAGTGCTAGTAGAGTTCATTACTAATTTTGTAATAGTTTACCTTGTTGATATTTTGATCTTTAGCAGGTCCAAGGAGGAGCACATGAAGCATTTGGAGATGGTCTTAAGGAAGCTACATCAAGAGAAGTTAATGATAAATCAAGAAAAGTGTGAGTTTCTCAAAACTGAACTAGTTTACCTTATTTTTGTGGTTTCTAATGGATGTATGAAGATGGACCCTGATAAATTTAAGTCCATTTTGGAATGGCCTACACCTAGGTCCATAGGGGATGTTCAGATTTTCCATGGATTGGCCTCCTACTATAGGAAGTTTGTGAGAAATTTTAGTCATGTGTGTGCCCCTATACTTAACACCATAAAAGGTGGAATCAAATGTATGTTTGAATAGACTGTGACAGAAAACCAAGGGTTTGAAATGTTAAAGAAAAGGATTGCAGAGCTACCTACTCTTAGGTTTCCTAATTTCAATCAACTCTTTGTGGTAGATTGTGATTCTAGTAAGTTGGCTATTGGAGCAGTGCTAAGCCAAGAAGGACATCATGTGGATTTCTTCTCTGAGAAGTTGAATGAGGCTAAACAAAACTACTCCAACTATGATTTGGAGTTATATGATATGGTTCAAGCCCTTTAGAAGTGGAGACACTATCTATTAACTAGGGAGTTTGTGGTCTACACTGATAACCATGCTCTAAGTTTCTTGAATGGAAAAGAAAAATTGAATCAGAGGCACTTGAAGTGGGTAGAATCATTGCAGGCTTATACATTTGTCATAAAGCACAAGAAGGGGGTTAGCAACAAAGTTGTAGATGCTCTTAGTAGAAGAGTAATCAAAATATAGGAGATAAAATTGAAAAGTGTAGGGATGGATGATTTGAATGACCTCTACAAGGAGGACAAGGATCTCATAGAAGCCTATGTAACATGTGTGAAGTTTCAACAGGGTTTCAATGTGGATTTTAGTGAGTTTGTGTTGCAGGAAGGCCTATTGTTTAAAGGTAAAATTATGTGTATTCCTTGTTGGAAAGTTGACTTCCTAAGGAAGCATGACTTATTTTGTGTTGTTAATCATGGCAACAAAGTCATACTTAAGTTCTATCATGAAAGGAAAATGACTAAGTGTGAAAATAGGGCAGACAGACACATACAGAGATCAGTACATTAATGCATGTGTTAGAGATCACACTAGAGCATGTGTGCTTAGGTATATACTCTATGGTGTATATACATGCTAGATCCAAATGTGTAGAGTACGAAACATCAGTACAGAAAAGTTAGAGACAGATTAGTAGACCTACAGTCTAGGAAACAGAGCATGGAAGTTGACTACATTTTTTATTAGCATGAATGATTTTATAATGTAATGGCTAAGCACCTTTAGTTATAAGTTTGTATTAATGTAATTAATGTTGCAGTAAACACACTTAGGCTAACTTGTTCGAAAGTGTTGTATATTTTGTTTTAGGGCTGACTAGTGTTATGTTTTGGGTCGCGCCTATTTGGATTTGAAGATATAAGTATGTAATGTAAAGATATGTTACAAGTGTCAATTATGATGTCAGAAGAAGTTATATAGGAATATTATATTGAAGTCAAAAGATGATATAGCTCTTTAAAGGAGTAAGAGCATCCACACATACACGGAACTGATCAAACAATAGTGTCATTACAGCAGTTCATTTTTGATATAGTGCATATCCACATTCAGAGGGTTGTAGCCTTCATATTATTGGGCAGTGAGCCTAGGTAGTGAGCCATACACCCCTAACAAGGTTATTGTAAAAGACTCCTAATAGGGTCAAACCTTTAACCAGGTCATTGTACTTAATTTGTAAAGACTGCTTCTAACAAGGCAAAGGAACTTTAACAGGTTCATTATACCTAGTATAATATTTGTGGGTACTAATCCCCACCAGAGTTTTCCTCTAATCAAGGTTCTCTATAATCATATCATGTGTTATGTGTTCTTGTGTTATGTTTCTTTGGATGCACATTTGATATATGTTTAATTGGCTAAAATATAATTAATAGATAAACACTGATTCACCCCCCCCCCTCTCAGTGTTTCTAACAATTGGTATCAGAGCTCTGGTCCTCTGAAAGAAATTTTAACTACTTGAGGAGATCATGGACTCAGCTAAAGAAAAAAATTTGAAAAAGAATCTTGAAGTAGCTCTTGAAGATCTTGACAGATCTGAAAAGGATAATGAAGAACTAAGATTGAAAAATGATGGCTCTAAAATACTTATTAAAAGGCTAAGAAAAGATCTGAAAGATTGTTCTACAAGTGATCTAGGACAAATGGTCAAAAAGATTAATGAAGAGAATAAATCTCTAAAGGATAAACTTGAAGATCTGGAGGAAAAATTTACAGATAGCCAGAACATCATTGAAGACAAGATCAAAGAAAGAAATCAATTCGAAGATGAACTTCTGTAGGCAAACATGAAAGTCTTGGAATTAGAAAACATGAAGAAGGAGTTGGAATCTGAATTAACAAAAGCAAAAGACAAGATTGATAAAATTCACACAAGTTTTGATTTGATTCAATCCTAGCTCAATGCGCAAAGAAAAAAAGGGAACACTACTAGTCTTGGATTCAGTACAACACAAGATGAAATCAAATCATCAGAAGAGAAAGAAAAAACACTTGAAGCATCTTCAGAAGCTAAGAAATTTGAAGATACTACAGAGGTTATATCTGAACCACCTAAAAGAGAAATCAAGCAAGTTAACAAAACTTGTTATGCATGAAATAAACATGGGCATTTAGCAAGAGATTGCAAAGAGGTAAGACCTTTTAATGGTTATTTTTACTCTTGTATTAATTTTGGTCACAGGGTTATTCATTGCAGAACAAGTCAAAGAAATCAACCTCAGTGAAATCACAGGAATATAAATCAAAGCAATCAAAGAAATCAACTCTCAAGAAATTTGCAGAACATTACATGTTAGATATGCAACTACAATGGACCCACATCAAAGCAATGCAACATGATGAGAAAGAACATTAGACCTCCTATCATTTTCCACACATGTGGAAAGGCTGGACATATCACAAGGTTTTGCAGATCCAAAACTCAGAAACAAGAGGATCCTAAAAAGTCACTATTTGAAGAGAAAGGAGAAGTCAATTTTGTCAAATTAAATGAAGATTCAAGCAAGATCTGGGTTGAAGTAAAGAAGGATAATGAAGATAACAAAGTAGTAGATGCATCCCCAGTGGATGCACCCTCTACTTCTACCTAATAGACCTTCTTGGTCTTAGGGGGAGCTATTCTAGCTTAGAACCCCTATGCGGTTGGTGTACTCACTTCAAAGTGTGTGCTTTTGGATTCATAGTTAAAAGCACATTTTACAACTATATGCATTCACGCATTATCTAAATTACATCAGGATCAAAGTTTGAAAATCTCTACTCATGGTTGCAAGCATTAAATGCAATAGATTGTATAAAAAGAAATTCGTGGTCGATCATTTTCACACTTACATTTGAGAGCACAAAAATTGAAGAGCATTAGAGCACTAAGACATCAAAGCATGAAGGCATAATAGTTTGGCAGTTGGAGTGAATGGATAATAAGTTTTAAGAGGAGCCCTAGCCATCGCGCCATTTCAAAATCTCCTGGAAACCCTACATAAGCAAACACCAAGTAAGTACGGGGACCCCATTTGTGTTTGATGTAGCAGAGAGGAAGAGGTTAATATTTAAGAAGCATCCATTCAAATCCATACTGGACAATGTGGAAGGGGCTTTCTCTAAAACCCCGCTTGGCATTGTTCACATGGAAGATATTTGTGCGTATATTTACTGTAAGAAGGAATCATTAGGAGATGATAATATAGCTTCTCATATGGTATCAATGCTAAATCCAGACTTCACATTCAAGGATGAGTTTGCGCACTTACAAGATAACCCTATTTTAGAGTATTCGAATGCGCATGAGTTTGAAGAACCAGAATGGGTAAAGATTCTATTAAGCAGGATACATGATGATCTTTTCTAGATTGGAGATGTCCCTATTCGCATCACTGCAGAACTAATCCATCAGTTAACCAGAATTCCAATTACTAGACTAGTATTTTCCACTGGTAAAGATGTAAAGAAATAGATTGAGCAAGTTTGTCTAGGAGTGATAGGTGTGGAATGATAGTTGAACCTATCAAGGAGGATGACATTAAAATCATGACAATGATACTTGGATACAAGTTTCAGAAAGAAAGCAGGTTGAATAGTGTCTCTACAGCAATAGTCCTTGTAGCTATCAAAATAGTAAAGGACAACACCCAATACAATCTATGTGAGATCTTGAATGATCAGTTGATTGAAAATATTAGAATTATCAAACATGACAGGAACAAAACATTTAGGTTTGGATCACTGATCATCTATTTGTATCACCACATAGTCAAAAAGGCTGCAGACCTTTATCTAGACAAAGGCAAACCTACAATGACTTAGATATCTCTCAAAGCCATAGTAGACAGCAGTGCAAGAGATACAATGGATATGGATATAAAGATATTCAGGGTCAAAATGTAGAGCAGGTTCAGACTATCTGAGAAGATAGTTGACAAATACAAAGATACAATATGCTTCATGGTTGAGAAATATTGCACATGCATGGAGGATATTGAGCCTAGAACTAAGTGGATTCATCCACTAGGGTATGAAGTAGAAGACCATGTGTTAGAAGGATATGCACAGGTCTTATTGTCAGTACCTAAAGACCCTAATGAACCTAGATGGGGCACTTACAGAGAAAAGACCGATGAAGTGGATATTGAACTACAACTTGCTGTTAACAAAAGGAAAGCATCTAGAATGACATCCAACATTCTGAAAAAGCATGGAGTCACACAAGAAGATTTAGACAAGGCAAAAGAAGCCAAAATTGCACAATTTAAAATTGAGAAAACTATTGAAACTCAGAAGAAGAAGAAAAAGAAAAATGAGGAGAGTACCACTGTGCCTACTACAACCATTGATCTAGACACATCTCCACCTTCTGTACCTAGCAAGAAACCTAGAGGAAGGAAGCAAGTGGCTACATCCTCAAGAGCTACTCAGAGCAAAGCTAAGAATGTTCAAGCTCCACCTAAGGTAGGATTTAGACCCATTCTAAATATCTTGAAGAATAGGATTGTTAATGAAGGGAGATTAGATACATTATCAAAATTCTATGACAAGTATCAAGAGATGGATAAGACTGAGATACATTCTATGATCATATCTCATATGATCAAG
>MU224882.1:1843325-1859107 GCA_018584345.1 Thuja plicata | reverse complement strand
GAGATCATGAAAAGACATGCAATTGAGGAAGACATGAAGATTAGAGAAGAAAATTTGGATACTCTTCTTCCTGTTTGTTCACATGATGAGAAGGCTATTCTGTTAGATCTGGTGAAGCCTCATCTCCATAGTAAGACAAGGACTCTACAAATTATGAACAAGGAATATGAATAGATTGGAAAGGAGACTGAAAAATCATTTGCACAAGTATTTATGGATAGACACATGTATCCACCAACGGTGCCTATAGAAAAAGTTACTCCAGCTCCTCCCAAACAGGTTACAACTCAAGTAATTTAGGTTGCGCCTATGACAGGTCCATAGGATTCAGCGCCAGCAATGAAAATAACCTTTGAGATAGATAAAGATACAAAGGACACTATAGCAGTCAACAATGTAAAGATATCTATGATAGCTTCTGATAAAGATATGGATAAAGTTGATAAGGCATTTGAAAGCACTGAAGAAATGTGCATTGATGGTACCGTCGCACAACTAGATGAATTTCCCATCAATGATCAAGCTGACATAAATGAAGACACTCAAGATGATATGAAAGGTAACAAGACACCAACAAAAGAGAAACTAGTGAAGGTTTAATGCATGGATACCAGCCAGAATACCATATTATCACCATCCACTCAACCATCTACCTCATTGTTGTCAAGGTTAACTCCTGACTCAGCAAGTTTGGATGCATGGGGAGAAGAAGACCTAATCAAGATCAGCATTCTTGCCATGGAAAAGGCAAAAGAGAAACAAGTAATGAGGAACCCTCGCTTCTTGGAAACAGTGAACATTTTGAATGACTTAGTGCCTACTGATCAGAAAGTAGCCAAAGTACAATCAGTTGACGATGTGGACAACATCTTCTCAAACTTCAAGTCAAACTTCACTAGCTTAGTAGAATTAGCTACTAAGATTATAGAATATGAATACAAGAAGGAGAGACTAAATGAATTGTTAAAGAAATTTACCTTAGATATGAACTCCTTAAAGATTGGGTAGGTTATATTGAAGGAATTGGAAGATAAAGGAAAGAAAGTCATACCAAACTGTATGGATAGAGTGAAGCTCACCTCTGAGCACACTAAAAAGATAGCAGAAGCAGAAGAAATGATAGATAACATAATAAAATTAGTTGAAAACTCCACGCAAGACATGAACATCTGCAATAATGTCTACCAAGGATAGTTGGACAAAATTGAGAAGGCAAAACTAGAAATTAGCAAGATCAGGGTAAGGCAAACACAGTTGAGAAATGCACTTGTGCCATCTCTAGAATTTCTTAATGAGAACATAAAACAAATTGATAACACCATATAGACATATGATCAAGGTCCTTGCATGGATCTGATGAAAATGGAGAAATTGACATATGCTTTATGCGTGCGCATCTTTAGATAGTTGATGCAATGAAAGTCTTTTGGCAAAAAGAGATTCAATCTCTTCAAGTTATGTACCCAGAAGTCTACATGGAGTAAGTATGTTGAAGACTTACAATTTTTGCACACCTTTTTCATTAATGTCAAATGGGGAGTAGTATAGAATGTGTATATGAGGAGAAGTATATATGTATATATCATAAAGTATTATGATATATAGTCATTTTTGTATGAAGTCATTTTGAGTAACTTAGCCACATTCCTTTGTTTCCATAAATGAAAAAGGGGGAGATTGTTGGAAAGTTTACTTCCTAAAGAAGCATGAATTATTTTGTGTTGTCAATCATGGCAACAAAGTCATACTTAAGTTCTGTCATGAAAGGAAAATGACTAAGTGTGAAAACAGGGCAGACAGACACATATAGAGATTAGTACATCAGCGCATGTGTTAGAGATCACACCAGAGCATGTGTGCTTAGGTATATACTCTATGGTGTATAAAAATTCTAAATACAAATGCACAGCATATGGAACATCGATACGGAAAAGTTATAGATAGATTAGTAGACCTGCAGTCCAGGAAACAGAGCATGGAAGCCGACTACAGTTTTGATCAACGTGAATGATTTTATAATGTAATGGATAAGTGCCTTTAGTTATAAGTTTTTATTAATTTAATTAATTTTGTAGTAAACACACTTAAGCTAACTTGTTTAGAAGCATTGTATATTTTGTTTTAGGGCCAACTAGTGTTATGTTTTGGGTCGCACCTATTTAGATTTGAAGATATAAGTATGTAATGTAAAGATATGTTACAAGTGTCGATTATGATGTAAGAAGAAGTTACAGAGGAATAGTATAATGAATTCAGAAGATGGTATAGCTCTTTAAAGGAGTAAGAGAATCCACACATACATGGAACTGATCAGACAGCAGTGTCATTATAGTAGTTCATTTTTGATATAGTGCATATCAACATTCAGAGGGTTGTAGCCTTCATCTTATTAGGTAGTGAGCCTAGGCAGTGAGCCATACACCCCTAAAAGGTTTATTATTAATGAATCCTAATAGGGTCAAACCTTTAACTAGGTCATTGTACTTAATTTGTAAAGACTACTTCTAACAAGGAAAAGGAACTTTAACACGTTCATTATACCTAGTAAAATATTTGTGGGTACTAATCCCCACCAGATTTTTCCTCTGATCAAGGTTCTCCGTAATCATATCATGTGTTATGTGTTCTTGTTTTATGTTTCTTTGGATGCACATTTGATATATGTTTAATTGGCTAAAATATAATTAATAGATAAACATTGATTCACCCCCCCTCTCAGTGTTTCTAACATTCCTCAATGCTCAATGAGGGAAAACATTGTGAAGGAGAAACACCAAGGTAGCTTGGCATTCAGTTGTGAGTGGATAAGACTTTGGAGAAAGTGAATAGGCACTACTATTGGCCTAAGTTACAATCAAGTGTGAGGAGATTTGTAAAACAATGTCAGATTTGTTAGAGGGCAAAAGAACAGAGTAGCAATATTAGGTTATACCAACCCCTATCCATACCCCAAAGGCCTTGGGAGTGTCTTAGTATGGAATTTGTTTTGGGGTTACCAAAGACACCTAGGGGTTATGATAGTGTATTTTTGGTTGTGGAACATTTTATAAAAATGACCCACTTCATTCCATGCAAGAAAACAAATGATGCTTCTCAAATTGCAAGACTATTCTTTAGGGACATTGTGAGGATCCATGGATTGCCACTAAATATTGTAAGTGACAAAGATAGTAAGTTTGTGGGTCACTTTTGGAGGACCCTATGGAAGATGCTTGGAACAAGCTTGTCTTTCTCTTCATCCCACCATCCACAATCAGATGGACAAACAGAGGTAGTCATCAGGTCACTTGGGAATTCACTAAGGTGTTTGACTAAACAACATGGACAATCATGGGATCATATCATAGGGCAAGTAGAGTTTGCCTATAATGACTCCATTAATAGGAGTACAGGTAAGATCCCCTTTGAGATATTTTATGGGGTTAACCCTAGATGAATCTTGGAGTTGAGAGATCTTAGTTTGAAGGACAAGAGAAGTGCACAAAGAGAGTCATTTGCAGAACAGATGAAGGAACTTCATGATCAAGTCAACAAGACTTTATAGAAGCAAGTGGAGAAGTACAAATCCAATGCTGATCAAACTAGGAGAGACTTGCAGTTCAAGGTTGGGGATCTAGTACTTGCCTATCTTAGGAAGGAGAGACTACCCAAAGGTTAGCCAACCAAACTACTCATGAAGAAGATAGGGCCACTGAAGATTTTGCATAAGTATGGCAGGAATGCCTATGAAGTGGAGTTGCCTCCTGATTGGGGATTTCACCCATTGTCAATGTTTGTGAATTGTACCCTTATAAGGGATCATCACTAGACATGGGTTAGTCTACACTTGTAGATTTGGAGGATTTTGATTGGGTGAAAGACTTACCTACCCCAATGCCACTCAAATTGGAAAGTGTCTTGGATTCTAAAGTGATAAAGAAGACAAGGGTACCTACAAGGAATACCTCATCAAGTGGAAGGGACTAGTTGAAGCTGCGGCCACTTGGATGACATAGCTGGACATTTTGCAACATGGGGTCACCATTGAAGACCTCTTAACTCAAGGGAATTGAGTTATTTTTTATAGGGGAGTATGGTGTAGGGAACCACCCTATTTGATGTTTTAGTGTTGTGTAAGGTTTTTTTAGGGTTTGTGTGTGTGTTAGAATAATATCCAAGGGTTTGGATGCAATGATAGTTTAACTTCATGCTTGTAAGAGCCTTAGTGCTCATTAGGTATCTTGGGTCATTTTGGCTTCAAATAGTGTAAATTTGTCATTTTAGTGAAATATGGGTTAGAGGTGTGTTTTAGGACCCTACATATCCTATTTAGGGTCTTACAAGTCAACATCAATCATCAAGTTGACAAACAAGGTTAAAATGCTCAAAACACAAAATGTTGCTAGCAACTTTGAAAAGTTGCTCGAGCAAATTTTGCAAGAATTTGAAAAATGTAGTTATATTGGTTGTAACTACCCCATGCTCAATATATGAGTATGCATTCAATTTTTTGGAATGTTTAATGATATTTTGGATTGCAACACTTATTTTTAACACCTTTGTAAAGATGACTGTAACTGTTCGCTAGCATTCTCCATTGTTTCTTTGCTATTATACAGTTGTGTACAAATTGGAAGAGTAGATTGGGTCCCATGGAAATGGACTTATTTCAATTATCTTTCATATGCATTAGATAGTTTTCTTTGAAGTTCATTTGGTCTGAAGTTACACATTTTTTTAGTTCACTAGTTTGACAGAGACAATACAGTCCTACCTAGTTAGAAATGGCTCTACCCTAAAATCCCACTAGAAAAATTAACTAAAACCATGGGGAAAGTAGGGTTAGAGTCTGTAGATAGGATTTTTTTTTTCCTTTTTTGTTGTTGTAGTGAATCTCCTAGGCCAAGAAGGAAGCCCTATGGCTGACTAGTGAATCCAAGTGAGCTAGGACAAGGAGAAGAAAGAATTTGAGTAAGCACTCATAACCTTTTGGGAAAGACTTAGTGGCATTTTTAGGTTCCCTAGTTATTCTCCTAAGAGGATTTGAAGGTGGAAGGGGGTGAATCAAATATTGGGGATCATTTTGTGAATTATTTATTCTAACTAGTCCAGAGGCCTAATTAATATGATGAAATCTAGAGCATGCAAGAAAATAGTGTTATGAGTGCTTCCAGAGGTCAGGGTTTTGGATTATGATAATGTTGGGTGATGTATTGAATATTTTCAAGGTTTTTTATGTATTCATTTGGATATTTTGGGAGAATTTGGCCAAAATCAGTGGAAATAGACCTACTAGGAATTGAGCAATTAGGCCTCCTAGTGAAATAATGACCAATTGGATTGGTAAAGAGTCTTGGAGTATTGGGATGAGTGCAGAATGACCAAGAATGGGTCAAGAAGTGTGTTAAGAGTCTTGGTTAATGTGTGGGAAGATCCTAGGCAGAGGATTGGCATTCTAGGTGGAGTTCTAGTGGAGGAAACTAGGCTTTTAGTTAACTAGTTGGACTAGTTAAGCCTAGAAACTTTGGAATCTTCCAAAGACCAACTATACCTTGGAGGATAATTTGGTAGAGAGGGTCTTTGAGATCCTACTGGAGGGAAGATCCAACAAGAACAACCATTGGATGGTTGAGTTAGACCAGAGAGTAGCTTGGAGTGAGGAAGAACTCTAGATAGTCAAACCCTTTGCATCACATGGCAAAGACTTAGAAAAATGCAAAAATAGTACAAGATAGGTTCTACCCTTGTGGGAGCCTCATTTACTCAACTTGTAGCCAAATTTCATAGGATAGAAAATTTGGGAAAAATATTTTGGTGATTTCTGCTGAATGTTATCTTGTTAGAGATATAAAACTAGTGACCTATTCACATTCCATTAGGCATAGGAGTCTGCATTTGAGCACATAAAAACTTCTCTAGGAAGCAGGAGGATTGAAACCAAGAGGAGGGACAGTGAACCAAAAAAAGAAAGGGACTATATACAAACAAAAATAGCTACCTGTGCATAAGCACTTTGAGGAAAGAAGGAAAAAATAACCTAGAAAGTAGAACAGAAAGAAGGAAAACTAATTACAAAGCTGGACAAAACTCAAAATAAGGCTTTAGGTGAAATCCATTGAAAGAAATTAGCAAGGACTCTCCTTCAAGAGTTGATAGCTGAAAATAATTATGCTCCTTGCACTTAGTGATCATAGATGGACCTCCCAAAAAAGAGTCAAACTTGGTATGCATGCAAGGCCTAGATCTGAACTCATCCCATTTGAGGAGTATATCCCCAACATTGAAGTTTCTTGATCTATCTCTCCTATCAAAGCTCTTCTTGGTTTTCATCTATTGGAACTCCATGATCTGTATATATTTGTCTCTATTCTCTTCCAACTCCATGAGCTGAGCATACCTTACCTACAGAGAGTCTCCTTCTTTAAAGAGGACAAGTTGGGTAGAAAGGTCCAAAGTTGGTAATTCAATTTAAATGGACAATTTAGCTTCCTTTCCATAGACTGGCATGTATGGAGAGTTCCCAATGATCTTCTTGGGAGTTATCCTATCTAACAATAAGGAAAAATTCAACTTAGAGTGCCAATCTCTCTAATTTGTTTGCAGAGTCTTCTTAATTATCCTTATCAGGTTCTTGTTTGTAGAAACTGCTAAACCATTACCCTGGGGGTAATAATCAGAGCTTGTGTTTAGGTAAACACCATGTTTAATTGCCCATTCATTGACTCTTAAGCTTGTAAAAGCAAGTGCATTATCTAATATAATAGAGTCCTGGGTCCCAAACCTGTGAATTACATCATCATAAAATCCCAAGATAGAACTCTCATTTTCTTCCTTTAGTGCAATAGCCCTAGTCCATTTGGTGAAATAATCATTTGTAGTGATTATCCACTTGTGGCCTGCACTAGATGGGGGTTTAATTAGTCCCATGAAGTCAATTCTCCACTCCAAGAAAGGTTGGTCTTTCCTGATTGGTTGGAGGGGTAGAGCTGCAAGCCTTTCTTTACCTGCAAACATGGCACATTTCATGCATTTTCTTACATGATCATGACTATCCTTAAGATAGATGACCAATAGTATCCAACCTTCATAATCTTGAAAGCAGTAGTCCTAGTAGAGAAATGGCCTCTAGAAGGTCCATCATGAAATTCATTTAGGACACCTACTACTTGTTTTGAATCACTGCATCTTAAAAAAACACCATTATGATCATTTCTAAAATGGATCTCATTAATCAGAAAAATAAGATAGATTTCAACCTATAATACATTATTTTTCCTGAATCCAGTTTTTTAGGGCACTCTCTTATCTTTAAAAAATGAACAATGTTAGGCAACCAACCTGCTACCTTGGCATGTTCTTCTGTTGAATGCACAACTAAGGATGCATTCATTTTCTCTTGGTCTTTTGGAGTTTCATCGTCGGTCAATTTTTCACAAAGACCTCTTCCTCTAAATAGCTTGGTCACTTGGATAAAAATGTCATATTCCATGGCTTTGGTGATCCAATCAACTCTTTTCTAATTTAGGTCCCTAAAAAGAAGGAACTCCTTGACACTCAGATGAGTAACCCACAATTGTACCTTACTGTGAGTCAATTGATGTCTAAACTTTTTAAGGCTCTTCACAATAGCAAGTACATGTTTCTCTACAAAAGAGTACCTTTGTTTATACTCTTCCAAACCTTTTTCTAAAGAAAGCAATAGGTTGCTCCAATCCTTCAGAGTTCTGTTGAGTTAACATTACAGATATGGCATCAGAGCCTCCATAAGCATATAGAATGAAGTCTTTGCTAAACTCAATATTTAGCATGGAAGGAGCCTTTGTTAGAGCCTCCTTCATGGCTTAAAAGATGCTCTTTCCTTTTTTGCTCCAATAGAATACTACATTATTCTTCAATATTGTTGTTAAAGGCTTCAAAATATCTGCAATATTAGGCAACAAATGCCTAAAAAATTTAATCCTTCCTATGAAGGATTGAAGAATCTTCTTGTGAGGTGGTAGGGGTAGGTCTAGTATAGCTGCAATACTCTTAGGGTCCACTATAATACCTTTTTTGGACACAATATATCCCAATAGTTTCCCTGTATGGACTACAAACACACATTTCTTGGGATTGAGGGAGATCCCAAACTCCCTACACCTTTCAAATATGTTCCTCAAATGTTTGATGTGGTCTATTGTATGTTTAGAATAGACAGTGATATCATCTAAGTAGACCAGTACAAACTTTTACATGAGGCTTTTGAAGGCCATATCCATAGCCTTTTGGAAAGTGGCACCTGCATTTGACAAACCAAAATGCATCTTTTGATAAGCCATGGTTCCCCACTTGGTTTTAAATGTAGTTTTATATTGATTTTCCTTATTTACTAGGATCTGATTATATCCTGAGTAGCCATAAAGTAATGAGAAGTGTTCTGATCTAGAGACACATTGTAGAATCTACTCCATAGATGGTAATGGATGGTGATCTTTTAGGGATGCCCTATTTAGGTCCCTATAGTCAACACATAGCCTCAGTTATCCATTATTTCTCCTAACAGGAACTAGGTTGTATAACCAACTAGTATGCTTTATGGGGTAAATGATACCCTCTTTATCAGTTTGAGCACTTCTTTATGCATGAGTGGCTCTAGCTTTGGGTTGACATGCCTTTTCTCTTGTCTAACTAGCTTGGCATTTGGTTCTAGCTTAATGGTATGTTGAGAAAGTTATGGATTAAATCCATTGAGTTATTCATATTTCCAATAAAAGATATCACTGAACTCTTGAAATAATTGAGTGTAATCTTGTCTCTGAATCAATGTTTACCTTTCCAAACTTTAGGCTTTTACTTGGCTCTAATTCCAAATCAGCATAGTGTTCTTGTTGAACTACCAAGCTTGTTTTATTCTTTTTTGCTTGTTCATCTTTTTTGAAGATATATTCTAGGGTGACAAGGCCTTTAGGAATATTATTTGATCTAAGTTGTAACACTTGGTCACCATAATTCTGCCTCAATCTAACCTTATTGTGCTCTATAAAGACATCTTCATCAAACAAGAATTGCAGAATCTGTTCATCATTATCAAACACTTACCAATTAATATTCTTATCAGGGATGGAAGTCCTGATAATAATATTTTTGATCCTTCCTTACTAAAATTTTGTTATTAATATCAAATTGGGATCCAACAGTAGCTAATCTATCTGTATTCTGATTTATATTTCTAGCGATAGCAACAATGTTGAAAGCATGGAAATCTTCTATTGCATCCCAAACTCGATGCTTATAGGATTTAATTGTATCATTCGTGGTATCACTTATCCCTCTTACATGGTTGACCACTAGGTCATGATCACCATATACCTTTAGGGCTTTAATCTCTCTCTTTCTCTCCCACTGCAATCCATTTACCAGACTCTCATATTTAGCAGTATTTCTTGTGCAAGAAAAACTAAATCTAAAAGTTGTATAGTATTTTTCACCTTTTGGGGAGACAATAATTTCACCACCCCCATATCCATGTCTACTTCTATCACCATAAAATAATAGCTCCCAAACTTCATTTCTTTATTCTTCTGATTCCCCATTGTCTACTTTTAAAATATTTGGCTCTACGAAAGCATCCTCTTGTATCATTTAATTCCCCAAAATAGCATCCAAAATAATATTAGCCCAGGCCTATGAAGCTCTTTTTGACCCCCATTCATCAAGATAAACATCTAGGATATTCTCTATCTGAGTATTTGTCACCTTCATAATTGAAAAGATTACTATCGAGTGCAAGACTACTTGCATTGGATACATTAGACACATAAAGTTCTATATGATGTACTACTAATGATTCAGATTTGATATTGACTTTGGTTCCATATATAGTATGGAAAAGAATATGAGACCAGTCAGAAGAAATATAACCTCCTATCTTGGTTGTGAACTCCCTTGACAGACATAAGGTAAAAAGAGCAGGGAGATCTATATCCTTTAATAAATTTACGATCCACAAACTCAATGTTGAACTCACTTAAGACCATGACCCATTTGACTAGCCTCCCTATAAGATTTTATTTTCTAAGAAGGTATTTTAGTGGATCTATTTTAGCAATGACCCTGATTTTGTGCACTAGCATATAATGTAAGAGCTTTTGAGAAACAAAGATGACTGCTAGGCACACTCTTTCTACACTAGTGTAATTAATCTCATACTTGAACAATGTTCTACTAATATATTAGATTTATTTTTGTTTTCCTTTGTGATCCTCTTGTGTTAGCAAGGCCCCTAATGAATTTTCTCTTGCTGATATATATATAGGATCAAATATTTCCCTGGTATTGGAGCCTTTAGAACTAGAGGATTCATCAAATATTTATTTAAAAGACCAAATGACTTTTCACATTTACTATCTCATTGGAATAGAATGTATTTATGTAGCAATTGGGTAAAGGAATGAAATTTTATGCCAATTGTGATATGAACCTTCTGATTTATTATAAACTTCCTTGCAAAGACTTCAATTGACTAATATTCCTTTGTGCCCCCATTTCTATAATAGCTTGAACTTTAGTGGATCCACCTCTATTCCTTTTTCTAACACAATGTAACCTAATAATTTCCCTCAATGAAAACCAAAAGCACACTTTTTAGGATTCAGACTCACTTTAAATTGTTCCAAATTGGTAAATATTTTTTCCAATATGGGTAGATGCTCCTTTTGTTGATGACAATTATTCAATTGTGTATTGTCATTGATGTTTGCACAAGTATAGTGATGTTTAAAAAAATGTGTAATCCTATCAGAGCACAATCAGTGTCTATCGAGCTCTCTCAGGAATTGAAGATGACCAAAGTGATTTTTAGTTCTAACCGAGTTCACTCGGGCATTACAGTGTTGGTCGGGCATTGAAGGGTTTCAGTGTTGACCGAGTAAAACAATTAGTGTCAGCCTACTAATAGTGGCTTATATTTTATGGATAATTAGTTATATGCAGCCAACAAACATGAGTTTTAATATTTATTTGAAAGGATATCAAGGCTGACTTGATAAGACTTAACATATATACAAGGTCAAGTTTTGATTGAATAGTGTGGTGATGTGGAATTACATGTGAAGTGTGAATGAAGAGTGAAAGTGAAATCAAATGGGATTCTGGTTGACAATAGAATACAAAGGATTGTAATAGAATATCTTATTAGTAAGGATCAAGTATTTAATCTAGAACAAATATCTGAATCAGAAAAGATAGTTTCTTATCAAAACATGTCAATCCATTGTTACTTTCTAACAATTTTAGCAGTGATAAAAACCTCTTGACATAGTAGACTTAATAGTCTTTTGTAAATCCTCTCACAAGGTGACATTTCAACATTGAAGTGTTTGAAGACCTCTCACAAGGCCACTCCTTATAGGGTGATTAAATCCTCTAATAGGGTCACACCTAATAGTGTGTTATTGTAACCTTTAATAGGGTTGGATCCTAACAAGGCTCACTTTAGAAGAGTGAAAAAAGTTACTAGTTTCTATTGGTGGTTTTTCCCTTATTGGGTTTCCATGTTAAATCTTGGTGTTATCTATGTACATTTGATTGGCTTTATGTTTTATGTTTCTGTAATTAATTACTAAAGATAATCATAGTTAATATCTTAAGATTTTCTATGTTAACCAAGTGACAGTGAAATATCTATGTTAACTGAGCAACAATGTTAAATGTTTTTAAGACATCTAAGGGACTTGGATTTGTTTTTATGGTAACTCATTCACCCCTCCCCTCTCAGTTACTCAACTCACTTCCAAAAATTGGTATCAAAGATGCAAGTGCTTACAAGGAATGTTTAAAGGCCTAAGCTAAATATCAAAGATGTCTTACAAAAGGGAGATCCCTAAGCTCAACAAGGACAACTTCACTGCATGGAAATATCTAATGAGGCTACATCTATCTACTTTTGGAGATACTGGTTTGGAATTCTTGGATCACAAGTATGTGGAACCACCAAGACCTATGTCTATGGATCATATGGTGGAAATGAAGTATCATAACATAATGATGATTTATATAGCCTCTGCACTCAGCTATTCTGAATTTGATGAAGTTAAGGACTACCCTACTGCCTTTGATATGTGGAACAAACTACATGAAATTTATGGAGGAGATGCAAATGTAAAGAGAGCCAAAGAAGAAAGTCTTTGAGGTCAATTTGATATGATGGAAATGAAAGAAGGAGAAAACATTACAAAATACAATAAAAGAATCAAAAGGTGTTAGTGGAATTTGAGTTGCTGGTGGAAGAATTGAAGACAAAATAGTAGTCATCAAGGCATTAATAAATTTACTTCCTATCTATGAAATTAGATTTTCAGCTATTCAAGAGATGAGATGTAGTAATGACATAACTCTAGATGGATTGATTGGAAGATTATCATCTTTTGAGCTAGATAAATTTGACAATTATTCTCCTAATCCTATCAATCTTGAGTCAGCATTCAAAGCTAAATTAAACCTTGGAAATATGAAAGGAAAATAGATTGACAGTGATAGTGATGATGATACTGATGATGAGGATCTGGAAATCATTGAAGCATTACTTGCAAGGAGAGTTGCAAAAGGAAAAGGACAATACAAAGGAAGAATACCATTGATTTTATTTTCATGTGATGAGGTTGGTCACATTGCTTCTAAGTGTCCGAACAAGGAAGACAAAGGTGAGAGAAAGTTCAACAAGTATAAAGGCAAGAAATATTACAAAAGCTACAAAATCTACATGGATAAAGGTAAGAAATCTTGTTATATTACAAAATATTCTGATAGTGATGAATATGAAGATGAAATGGTTTACATTGCTATTAAGGATGAGTCAGATAATGAAGACAATGAAAAGACTGCACTATACTCTCATATTAGTAAGAATGACACCTGAATAATTGATAGTGGTTGTTCTCACCACATGACCGGTGATAAAACCAAATTTGAACATCTTGAACACTATGATGGTGGGACTGTTAGTTTTGGGAATGATGAACCCTACTATGTGAAAGGTAAAGGTTGTATTTCTCTTACTGAAGGAATCAAATGTGATAATGCTTATTGGATTGAAGGACTAAGGTGTAATCTACTAAGTGTGGCATAGATGAATAACATTGGTTTCAAGGTAGAATTCATGAATGGTAAGGCCAAGCTCCTAGATAGTAGAGGAAACCTAGTTGGAACTGGCAGGCAAACAAAAGGTAATCTATTTTATCTTGATCTCAATGAAAGTTCATGTTTTATTTCACAAGTAGAAGAAAGTTGGTTATGGCATAAAAGGTTGTGTCATGTGAATTTTGACAACTTGGTCAGCATAAGTAAGAAAATAAGAGTAAGAGGTATTCCTGTTATGAAGAAACATGAACTAGCAATATGAAAACATTATCAAATTTTGGGAAGATGGGAAAAACAAGCTTGAAGAGAAAGAACTAAAATATAGAATAAGTATTGGAATTGGTACATACTGACTTATCGGGACCAATTGGAATAACAAGTTACACAGGTGAGAAGTACTTCATTCTACTTTTTGATGATCATTCCAAAATGATGACTATTATGTTTCTCAAAGAAAAATTAGAAGCCTTTCATAAGTTCAAATAGTACCTAGCCAGAGTTGAAAAATAAATAGGAAAGAAACTTAAATTCTTAAGATCTGACAGAGGAGGAGAATTCATTTCTAATGAATTAAATGAGTTCTATGATGAAAGAGGAATCAAAATACAAGTATCTTCCCTAGGTACACCATAGAAGAATGATATTATAGAAAGAAGGAACATATCCATTATGGATTATGCAAGAACCTTGATGATTGAGAAGGATGTTGCTACCAAATATGGGAAGGAAGCCATTAGCACTGAAATTCACACCTTAAACCTAGTTCAACTGAAGAAAGGTACTGAGAAGACACATTTTGAATTTTGGTATGGCTATAAACCTAATGTTCATTATTTTAAAGTATTTGGAAGTAAATTCTACATCTTGAAGGAAACAAGAAATGGAAAATTTGATGTAAAAGGTGATGAAGGTATATTCCTAGGCTACTCCAACAAACGCAAAGCATATAAATGTCTAAATATTACTACTCATAAAGTCATAGAAAGTGTGCATGTAAAGGTTGATGAGTTTGCAGAAAGAAATGAAGAACATAGCAGCTTAGAGCCTAAAGACTAAATAAACTTTGTGTATTATGAACCTAATACTATACCTAAGACACAGGCAATGGTGATTGGAGAAAAATCATGTCAACCACTCAATTAATGAGAAAAAACCTTGTTGAAACCTATTCAAATAGTGATGCTAAATAAAGAAACCTAGTCACAAATAGAGGGAATTGAGTCTCAAACTAAAGAAACCAAGTCATAAATAGAGGCACCTGAGTCACAGACAGACGTACCTGAGTCACAAACAAATACACCTGAGTCTCAGACAGTGGAACCTAAGTATCAGATAGATGAACACGACAAAATATTTGAGCATGGTGAGCATAGTGGAGCAAGCCTAGAATCAAAGAGGAAGGATCCTCTACTTGCAAAATATATCAGAAGGCATCATGCACCTAAAAAAATAATTGGAGATCAGATAGAAGGTGTAATGTAATACCCCTCTAACCCTAAAATAAGTTTTGTGTTTTTGAATGAAGTAAGATGTTTCGATGTTTTCTTATAACTTAAGTTGTTCATGATACTTGTTTGATCTATTCCTATAGTTTTTTTACAATGATTTTGTAAACAAACACCCGAGGATTCTAATATCAGACATACTGTCTAAAGGTATAATTTTTTAATGTATTTATCTCTATGTATGTATTGAGGAGCTTCAAGACCTTTATGAATATAATTAGGATGTTATATATGAATATATATAAGTGATTATTTATATTTTCTTCTGTTAAGGTTACTTTTGATGAATCTTGTATGTCACTTGATGATTTGGGTTATGTCTTATGATTATGTTGATTTATTATTAGTATTGATTAGATACTAACCCAATGCTCAAGATTCTAACCTTCGCTAGGATGATTCTACATGCTTGGTGTGTGTGTGTGTGTATATACATGATGTGTTTGCATGATTTAGGATGAATTCATAGTTACTCACATAGCTAAGGTCCACATGATGTATCGATCCTAGTCATTTGTCTGCAATGTCTTCTTATATGTATATCTATGCACATGTATTTCTTCTTTGTGATGCAGGTTTGCAGGTACCGGGCATCGACTTCACCTGGCTTCATAGGTCTGAGCGTGCCCTCAAATCCTCAATGGTTGTTGTTATGGAGATAGTACTAAGGCCCTTGCATGAGTCTTCATTTTTCATTATTCAAATTTGGGAATATTAGGGTTCGTTCTTTGTCAATCAACCTTTGGGTGAAAAACCCAGATCCAGCACACCCGATTGGGCATTATTGTAATTGGTGCCTTGTGGTCACTTGCATTCATTTGGTTGTGTGATTTTTTTACTCATTTTATTTATTTATCCTTCATGGTATTATTCTTATTTAATCTTTCTATGTTGTGTTTTAGAGCTTCATGCTTGGTCAAGAGTTTGGCTCAACTTTCCTTGTTGACTTTGGTTGACCTTGTTTGATCTTGTGGTTACCTTGATATGTTTCTTAGTTGATTATTATAGCCTCTTTAGATGATTATATTTATTTATAGGCATGTGATTTTATTTTACCTCGATGTTATATCCTATAGTAATTCTAAACATGTAATAATGATGTTGTGATCTATTGCTTCATAATCATATAGATTAAAGTGTTTGGTATTTGGCATGTATCAATATATATATATATATATATAT
>MU224882.1:1812520-1832220 GCA_018584345.1 Thuja plicata | reverse complement strand
TATGGGTTAATGAAGTACCTAGCATAATGTCTACCTTATTAATACTAATGTCTTGCCTAAATGTTTAGAGGAAAGTGGTACAAAGGATAATAGATATTTATAAAAACAATATGATCTAATGGCATCATTTGATAAAAGGAATGATGATGTTAGACAATTAACTTATGTTTAAAGAAAGAAACAAGTTAGGAAAATTTACCTTGGTGCATTAAAATTAATGTAGATCTTTTAAGCTCATAATTAAATGGATATATTATGCATGTAAATAGTTTAGATAATGTTGCTTTATTAGCGACGTTAGGGAACCTGTGAGGACTTAAGTTGAATAAATCTTGTACTCAAGTTGTAGAAAAGTATTTTTTTTTTTTTGTTTTAGAGATATGAAGTACAATGATGAATATTATTCTAGTTAAACAAAAAAAAAATTTATTGCATCTTATAGATATTTTATGTATTGTCCTCTTAGGTTTCCTGGCGGGGGGTTACATGTAATGAAAAGGAAAAAAATAAAAGGTACATGTTTACTTATTGAAATTGAACCTAGAACTGTTAGAGATGCATTGAATGATGAGAGCTAGATCGAAGAAATGAATGAAGAGATTGAGCAGATAGAAAAGAAAAAAAACCTAGACTCTTGTAGGTAGACAAAAAGACAAGAATGTGATTGGTAAGTGGGTTTTCAGAAACAAGATGAATGAGAAAGGTGAAGTTTCCAGAAACAAAGATAGATTAGTATGTAAAGGATATGCTCAAGAAGAGGGTATTGATTATGGAGAGACTTTTTCTCCTATTGAAAGACTTGAAGGAGTCAGAACTCTTCTGGCATATGCTGCACATAAAGGATTCAGGGTAATATCAAATGGATGTAAAATATGAATTCTTGAATGGAATTCTAGAAGAGGAAGTCTATATTGAGCAACCTGAAGGCTTTGTAGACCCTAAAAAAAGGAATATGGTTTTCAAACTACACAAAGAATTGTATGGACTGAAGCAAGCTCCAAGAGCCTGGTATCAAAGACTGCTGGTTACTTGATCAACATTAGATTTTAGAGAACTAATGATAATAGTACATTGTACATCAAAGAAGGACCTTTGAACAAGATACTATTAGAAGAAATATTTTTTGATGACATATTGTTTACTAGATATGATGACTTATGCAGAGCATTCTCAGAAGTTATGAGTAAGGAATTTGAGATATCTATGTTTGGTGAAATCAAATTATTTAATGGCTTACAATTTTATCAGGAGAAGGGTGGTATCTACATTACTTGGTCTAAATACATAAAAGAGATACTGGAGAAATTTAGGATGGAAGATTATAGACCAGTTGGAACACCCATGCCTACTCGACATAAGCTATCTAAGGATGATGATTCAAAGGAGGTAAATCAGACTACATATAGATCCATGATCAGCAAACTTCAATATGTTGTTCACACTAGACCTGATATTACATTAGCAGTCACTATTGTTTCAAGGCTTTCAGATAATCCTAGAGAGGGTCATTTGCTGTCTATCAAAAGGATTTTGAGATATCTTAAAGGTACTAAAGATTAAAGATTATAGTATAAGAAAGGAGGAAACTTTGAATTGAAGAATTTTACTGATGCTGATTGGGTAGGAAGTGTTGATGATAGAAAGAGAACAAGTGGTGGAGCACTATTTCTTGGAAATAGGTTAGTCTCCTAGACAAGCAAGAAATAGAACTACATTTCTCAGTCTATAGTAGAAGTAGAATATGTTGTTGCATCAGTAAATTGTTCAAATATCATATGGTTCAAACAACTGTTGTCAGGTATGAAGGTGGAAATCAGTGAACCTATCATTATCTATTGTGACAACACCAATTCTATTAATATTTCAAAGAACCATGGGATGCATAATAAGACTAAACATATTGTAATAAAGTATCACTTCTTGAGGGAATTGGTTCAGGACAAGGAAGTAAGATTGGAATATGTGAATACTAAAGAAAAAATTGCAGACATATTCACAAAACCATTACCTAAGGATGCATATTTGTATCTTAGAAAAAAATCTAGAGGTGATTCCCTTAACTGAGGCTCACTAAAACATAGTTTAGTGATGCATAAACAGAGCTACAAAACAAACTTAACATGTTGATGCAAATATTTAGAGCTTATTGCATATGAATTAGTACAGATAGGTACATTACAATTTTATTAGATATGTCATTTGGTGTCTTTGGTGGCATTGGTTTTCAAAGAGGAAGAGATTACTGTATGTCATATTTATTAGCAAAAGAGGGAGAGATTACTGATGGAGTGATTGATGACAAAGGGAGAACTTTATCATAAACATAGATTAATGTAAGAGGGAGAAATCTATATTTTAGTGATTGAGGGAGTATTGGATGAGAATCAAAATGAAGCTAAGAACATTAATAAAATTAATTCTTATGTCTACTACTCTATAATTCTTTGTATTATGACATGTTGTGTTGCCATCAATGCCAAAGAGGGAGATTGTTGATGACAATTATTCAATTGTGTATTGTCATTGATGTTTACACAAGTATAGTGATGTTTACACAAATGTCTAATCCTATCTGAGAAAATTCAGTTTCTGTCAAGCTCTCTCAGGCATTGAAGATGACAAAAGTGATTTTTAGTTCTGACTGAGTTCACTCATGCATTACAGTGTTGGTCATGCGTTGAAGGATTTTAATGTTGACCAAGTAAAACAGTTAGTGTCAGCCGACTAATAGTGGCTTATATTTTATGGATAATTAGTTATATGAAGCTGATGGACATGAGTTTTATTATTTATTTTAAAGGATATCAAGGCTGACTTGACAAGACTTAACATATATATAAGGTCAAGTTTGGATTGAATAGTGTGGTGATGTGGAATTACATGTGACATGTGATATAAAGAGTGAAGGCAAAGTCAAATGGGATTCTAATTAAGGATAGAATAAAGAGGACTACAAAAAAATATCTGATCAGTAAGGATCAGGTATTTAATCTAGAAGGGAGATTTGAATCAACAAAGATAGTTTCTTATCAAAACAGGTCAATCCATTGTTACTTTCTAACAATTGTAGCAGTGATCAAAATCTTTTAACAAAGTAGACTTAACAGTCTTTTGTAAATCCCCTCACAAGGTGAAATTTCTATGTTGAAGTGTTTGCAGACCTCTCACAAGGCCACTCCTTATAGGGTGATTAAATCCTCTAACAGGGTCACACCTAACAGTGCATTATTGTAACCTTTAACAGGGTTGTCTTCTAACAGGACTCACTTCAGAAGAGTGAAAAATAGTGACTACTTGCTATTGGTGGTTTTTCCCATATAGGGTTTTCACATTAAATCTTGGTGTTATCTGTGTACATTTCATTTTCTTTATGGTTTATGTTTCTGCAATTAATTACTAAAGATAATCACAGTTAATATCTTAATATTTTCTATGTTAACTAAATGAGAGTGAATTATCTATCTTAACCGAGAAACAATATTATATTTGGATCTAATCCTAACATATTAGCTTAGGATCATGCAAAATTCACTTGTATTTCTTTTAAAAATTCAATGAACTTCTCCCTTTCTTCTACAAACAAAGATGTGGCTAGATGAATGATTTTTGGTTATGCCTTTGTTCCAATGTTTTTCTTTTCTATTGGTTCTATGAAGATAGTTGACTATTCTTCATAATGGTTAGGAAAAGTTTCAAGTATCTCATCTTTAGGTTCCTCAATTGGGTTTTCACCTTTGGATATGTCATGTATTTTTATTATTTTTGGATCTAGTACTACCACATGGGGGTTTTCACCACTAGATCTCTCAATTTTTCTTTATTTTTATTTTGTTAATTGAGAAAATTGACACTTCTCCCCATTTCTACCTTTGTATATGATTCATTTATGGAGGAAGGTTCAACCATGTTTAAGTATATGGCTATGGAATGATCAATGTGGAGTTATGGTATGTCACTTGTCTCGAGTTGTTCCCAATCAATCAATTTAGGATGCTCATGAGGTAAAGGGTCAATGGGGAAATTTGGGTTAATAGGATTTAGGGTCATGATTTCATTTGTAGGTGCATACATTGTATCACGCAAATTAATAACATGCATTTCCTCAAGATGGTCCATAGAACTAGGATCAAAACCTCCCTCACTAGAGTCCCCTTGATTTTCCTATGGGAAAACATATTTGTATGATAAACCCAAAACTAGATTCTCCTGAGAAAGAGTGTACATAAGGCTTTCCTACCCATTAGTGGCTTGTATTTAGAATTTATTTTGGTGTAGAAGCATAAGAATGAATAGCATCCACCTCTTTATCATGAAAAGATGCCTATGATAATGAATCCCAAGAATATTCATTTGAATCATCCCTAGTTTTTTAATCTAACATGTTAATGTGTTCATAAGGATTAGTGAAATTATTTTGACCATTACCTTGCTCATGATATCCTATTCCTGATTTTTCATCACTAGACCTCCATGTGGGTTGTATAGGTTCTAACAACCATTTATTTTTTTCCTAAAGGTATTCTTCCTTTGTAGCCCATTTTTTGCATAATTTCAAATCATTTCCCATTGGTGCCTAGGAATAATAAAGTTTTACACCCTTTCATTTGTTTCCTCCTCATATTTATATAACTAGTTCAGATGATTATTGTCTTCTTCTATCTCTAATGTGGTAGTAGCCCTGATGAAATTATCAGTATACTTATGAGGAAGTGTCTAATTTGGTATGATCAAGGGTTTACAATGGGATTTAGGAGAAGTTGGAATATCCATTAATGATTGTATTGTTCTAACAATTTAGCACCCATAATTGGATGTCTTTTAGGGCCTATTAACCCCATTTTGGAGATTTCAAGATCTGACTGTCAGTTATACCTACTTTTCCCTTTTTTGTGGCTTCTTTTCCACATTCCCCGATAGGTCTTCACCCTACCCAAAGGACTTTTACATAGGGGTAAGGTAAAAATTTGACTTCACCCCTAGGGGTGAGGTTGAACTTTGAATTCACTCACTATGGGTCTTCCTTGTTTGGGCTTGGAGCCCAATGTCAGGACCCAACTCCTATTTCTTTTTCATATATTTTTTAAGTTTATCCTGCTTGCATTTGAATCTCAAAAGAATTATCAAAGGATTCTCTATCCCCTCATTCTTTAACATAAGATCATACAAGAACACATGAACACACATCGTGCCAAGATTATGAAAGCATAAGAATTAAAGCAATCAAGTGGTAAAGGAAATGAATCCATCCAAGGTTTCCAAGTCTTCTTCCTAGATCCATCTAATCAATCCAATCTCCTTCCTTTGATGCAAGATTTTTCATCCATGATGGCCAAGTAGAGAGCTTCTCAAGTGGCGCAAGGAGGTTCCTTCTCAAGTGTCAAAACTCTATTCATGTGATCTAGAGATGATGATTTTAGATCTCATACATTGGTGAGGATATCCTTGATCTTCCTAAATCTTCATTCCAAGTATAAATGCAAGCATCTTCATGAATTTGTGTGATTTCTATATTTATTTATGAGGGTTTACACAAGGTGAACCAAACATTTACCTTCCTTTCCTTTTCAGATCTGTATTTTAGTTGCCAATTTCAAGATTAATTACTAAACCAAGGCTTGATCAATGCAAGCCTCTTTCCACAAACCATTTCCCATTTTTTGTATGTAGGAACATGTTTTAGGATTTGTGGAGCTAGTTTCAGGGATTTTTTGGGATCATCTCAAAGATCAGAATCATAAATTACATAGTTGGGCCAATAGAGGGGTGAATTCGAATCTCAACTTAGACCTAAAAAGTTGACATATTCCTTAGAGGCTCTTAATTTCACAGTCGGGAGTTACATGTGCCAGGGTCCTAGATCCAGAATTGTTTCAATTTGTGACCTCTCAGTAGCTAGAAATTGCAGTTTGAAGGATCATAACTTCCTAATTCCTTTCAAGATGCATAAATGTTTCTTATTGCATTTTTCTTTCAGATATGTTATTGCATCATCCATTTCAATTACTTTCCCTATCTGCACTTTTTCATTAAACAATTAGTCAAATCCATTTATTCCTTAATAGAGGAAATAGGTCTTATCCTCCTCCCTTTGCATCTAGGTTTTTCATTTTCATTCCTTCATCTTGGGTTTTGATAGTCAAGGTTAGATAAAAATACATTGGTTGTTTATATTTCTCAATGCATACCATAGGACCTTGGTGAGTGATCTCTACCTTAGCATTTTCTCACCATTTTCCTCTACACATTTTGGTGAACTTGCAGTTTTCATGCATATTATCTTTTTATTTGATAGTTGGATAATCTTTACTTGTACTCTTCATATCATCTACATTACCTACCCAATCAACATTGGTATAAGCCTGCAAAGTAAAATCTTCTAATTTTTCATACCACAGTCCATATTCTATATTCCATTTCAAATATCTAAAAATTCTTTTCACAACAGCAAAATGTGTCTCTTTAGGATCTTCCTGATATCTAGCCACAATTCCAACTGCATTGGTAATATCTAGTCTAGTGTGAGTTAGATATTGTATACCTCCAATCATGATCTGTACTTAGTCTGAACAAAACTTTGAGTCTCATCACTATTATTCAGTTTGTTTTTAGTCACCATAGGTGTCCCAACAAGTTTACAATCTTCCATTCCAAACTTTTTTAACATTTCCTTAAGATACTTAGTCTGAGATATAAAAATGTCATTCTTACTCTAATTAATTTGCAAACCAAGAAAAAATTTCATCTCACCAATCATTGACATCTTGAATTCGTTATCCATTTCTTTAGAAAAATTCTTACTCATCTTATCATCGCCTCCAAAAATGATATCATCAACAAAAACTTGTATAATCAAGATTCCATCTTCATCAGTTCTCAAATATAAATTGTTTTATGCATTACCTTTTCTAAAACCAAGATGAAGTAGATATTTTTGTAGTCTTACATACCATGGTCTTAGTGCCTGTTTCAGTCCCTATAGTGCCTTCTTCAATCTGCAAACCATGTTTTCATCACCTGTCAACAAAAAACCATCAGGTTTCTCAATGTAAACTTATTCCTCTAGATCACCATTCAAGAATGCTAACTTCACATCCATCTGATAAACCTTAAATTCTTTATGTGCAGCATAAGCAAGAAATAATCTCACAGCTTCCAATCTAGCAACATGAGCAAATTTTTCTTCATAGGCTATGCCTTCTTGTTGTGAATATCCTTTACATACCAGTCTTGCTTTTTTTTTTACCACTGCTCCTTCCTCATCCATCTTATTTCTAAAAATCCATTTAGTACCAATCACATTTTTGTTCTTAGGTCTTAGAACCAATTCCCAAGTATTGTTTTTCTTTATCAGTTCAATTTTTTCTTCCATTGTTTTAGTTCAATATTCATCTCTACATGCTTCATCAATAGTCTTCGATTCAACTTGAAAAATAAAAAAAACTCATCTCTAGCTCTTGATCTAGTCATCATTACTTTATTTTCATCTCCAATAATTTGATATTCGGGATGCTTCTTCTTAACATACCTTGGTTTCTTCAATGTCTCATTGGCTTCAGTCTATTCATCTTCAATCTCATTATTAATCATCAAAGATTCTTTAAGTTCAACAGTAACCTCTTTTGTTTCTGTAATCTGACCACAGTCATGCATCCTTTCTTGAATCTGAAATTTTTTATCTATCCTCACCTTGGCACTTTCAATAAACTTTCTCAATCTAAGATTAAAAAATTTATATGCTTTACTCTTAGTGGAATAATGAAGAAAGATTCCTTCATCACTTCTAGCATCAAACTTGCCTATTTCATCATCTCTCTTGATATAAAATTTACTGCCAAATATTGTGAAGTATTTTACAGTAGTGTATGATAAAAATATAATTCATAAGGAGTCTTACTTGTACCTTCTCTGATCTAAATTCCATTCAGTGTATACACAGGAGTCCCAAGTGCTTCTCTCCAGTGAGCATGTGACACATTTCATTCCAACAACATAGTTCTTCCTGTATCTAATATAGTTTTATTTCTTCACTCTGCTATCCCATTCTATTATGGAGATCTAGGGGCTGATGTCTTTCTTCATATTCCTTTCAGTTCACAGTATGTATTAAATAGCTTTGATATAAACTCTCCTCCTCGGTCTGATCTCAAACACTTTATCTTTAAACTAGATTCATTTTCAACTTTTGCTTTAAATAACTTGAATTTGTCAAATGCTTCAGATTTCTCTCTTAATTATGTAACCCAAATAATTCTAGAAAATTCATCAGCAAATAATATAAATTAACTTTCACCATTGTCTGATCTTGTTCGTGTAGGACCACAGTGATCTATATGTACCAGATCCAACTTCCCTTTTTCTGAATAAGCTTTTCTTTTGAAATTTTTCCTAGTTTGCTTCCCCATAACACACCCTCTACACATATTTTTATATGGCTTTACAATCTTAGGTAGATCTCTTACTACTTTTGTCATACTTTCCTTCGCAATGTTATCAAAATTAACTTGACAAAAGCTTGTGTGCCATAACCAACTGTCATCAACCTTCGCAATAAAACAAGAAGCTTTAGATGTGTTCAATTCAAATACATTACCTCTGGATTTAGTACCAGATGTGATCAAGTCTCCTAATTTACTTTTGATAGAGAATTTCCCATCAATGAATTTCAATAAATAACCCTTGTCCACTAACTCTCCAACACTCAACAAATTATACTTAAGTCCATCAACAAGTAATACATTGTCACTATTAGTCTTTCCATCCAAAGAAATAGACCCAACTCCAATAATAGGGTTAGGAGAATTGTCACCAAATCTGACAACACCACCATCATTTATTTTCAACCTAACAAACTTGTTTTTATCTCTAGTCATATGGTGTGAACAACCACTATCTATAACCCTTTCAGATTTCTTTTCAACTCAGGATACTAAGGATTTTTCTTCATGTATAGGTTCATCATCCTTAATAGAAATAAATCTAATTTCATCATATTCACCATCATGATCAAATATACCATCACTATCATAATAATATTCCTTGTCTTTTGAATACTTAGACTTGAAAAACTTAGGTTTGTACTTTGGAACTCTTGTAGAACATCTAGATGCAAAATGACCAATCTTGTTACATGAAAAACATTTCAAAGGAAATTTTCCTTCAAACTTTCCATTACCTCTCTTTTCTCTTCTAGAAATTAGTGCCACAACTTCATCTAGCTTTCTTTATTCTTCATGTATCTATTCCCATTCATCTTCATAGGCTCCAAGTTCTTCTCTTAGATCATTACTACTGGTACTTGCATTTCCAGATAAGGTCCTTTTTTTCTTGTGCATGGTTGCCTTGAATGTTGACTCAACTTTAGGTAAAGTGTCTCCCAATTCTGCGGCCTCAAATGTAGTTAACTTTCCAATCAACATACCATTGGTAAAGTTTGGTGTCAAAGGTATAATCTCCTCTATAGCTTTTACTTTGGTTCTATATGTAGGTGTCAAAGATCTGAGTATCTTTGCAATCACTTCTTCCTCACTGTATGTACCTCCAGAGTTTCTAATTCCAGTAACCACTTAATTAATTCTCTATCCATATGCCCTAATGTTCTCATCCTCTCTCATCTTCAACGATTCCATCTTTGTCTTCTAGTTTTGTAGTTTTTCCTTCTTAGTAAACTTGTCTCAAATATACAATGCTTCTAATCTTGACTAGATCTCATGTACAGAATCCAAGTCCTTTACTTCTGTGAATTCTCCTTCTAAAAGTGCCCTGATCAAAGATTCCCTTGCAGCCATATTACATGAAAATAACTTCTTCTGACCTTCATTAGCCTTCTCTAATTCATCCTTAGTTTATATCTTTTCATTCTTCTTTGTGATCATCCAGTAATCAATTCCCACACATAGCAAATGTGTTCTCATCTTGTTCTTCCAACTGTCAAAGTTTTCAGGATCAAAATTTGGACTATCCTTCCTATAGTAAGTTATCTTCAAGACCACCTCAATCTATTAAAATTTCTCTCTAAGTACCACAAGCTATGATACCAATTGTTAGGAATAAAATTTCACAAGACAACTGTTAGGGGGGTGAATCAGTTGTGATATAGATTATTAAAATTTCAACTTTATAAACCAAATCTGCAAAAGTAAATGATAACACGATAAATTCCAACACCATAACACAATATTTTTTGTTGAGGAAACCCTGTTAAAGGTAAAACCCCGGTGGGAATTAACACCCACAAAATAATGTACTGAGAGTATAGTATCCCTGTTAAAAGATTTAGCCTGGTTAGGATCTTGTTACAACATTACAGTACATAGTCCCTATTAGGAGATAGACCATGTTAGGAGTCAAAAGAAATAGTAGGCTCATTACCAAGGAACACTACCCAAAGAAGGTTAAATCAACCCTCAAGGATTTACAATCCGAACAAGTGTATAAAGAAAACACACAATCCAGTGAGCTATCTGATAGCAACTATCTTTGCTTGGTCAGTTCCAATGAAGTACTCTTCTCATAAACTCTACTCTACATCCAGCAGCCAAACAAGCCTCACAGATTTCACTTCTTCTTCTCTTTTTAATCTTTGTCACATATTTTTAAAAGAAAATATCACTCATATATACCCTCTTACAATAATTCATTAGGTTGGCTAGTTAAGCTTTCCTAATACACAAATAATTTATTAGGTCAACCAATTAAGACTTTCCAATATACAAATAATTATTTGACCCCTTGCTAAGATACACACGGTACCTATAACAATTAAACATTATTTACAATCCATCAATTATGCTTCCAGATCCACAATCCACACTCACAATTCATTTTACACGCTACATGTTTGAAGTTGGCCAACAAATAGGTCTCCTTCAAAATACACACCACAAATAACATCACTAGTACCCAAACCACAATCTAACTCAACTCACTATTTCAACATATGTCATTTGTCCACCAGTAAGCTCGTATCATCTAAAATATCTTCGCCAGAAAGATATACTAGAAACACAAAGACCTACTCTATCCAGAATCACAGTTACAGTCCAGAAACCAGTCTTCACCAAATCAACTGTAACATCTGCAATATGAAAAATAAAGCCAAGAAACCTTAGGAATAAGGTCAACACACATCCTTCTACATAAATCCAACTTTAATTATTTGGAATAGTGTCTATACACTTCTTCTAGTCAAGTAACCAGTCTGTCCCCTCTATAGGAATATATGTTGACATCAGTGACAAAACATGAATATCAAAAGCATGATCAGTAAAAAAAATTGATATCATCCAATACTTTTTCCAATACCATCATCATCTTAGACATGATACTTAAAAAAAATTTCATTTGAAATATGAGATACAAAACCTTATTGATTACAACACTATATCTGTTGAAGGTGTAAATGATCAAGGAAACAAATCTGTGGCACCTCTCAATCAAAATTTGCAAGTTTATACCATTCCTTTTCCCTCTCATACCACCAAAATTATTGATCCAACCACACCTTTTTCACCTTCTCAACCCATTAAGTATCATATGGAAACTGATGATCCTATTCATGTTGTCAATCTTGTTGAAAAAATCCCACCCAAACCACACTTTTCTCCTTGAATTACCTTTGGTCCTACTAAAACAATCACAATTCTTGATGGTCCTTTATACATAGTTGTGAAAATCAATGGTATTCCTTCGTGTGGCATCCTCATTGATCCTAATTGCATGGTGATAGTGATAACTAAAGAACATAGTTTTAGTAGATGATTGCAGTGTGATGTTTATAATGACTTCCCTATGATGATTCTAACATGCAATGGTTTTCTTTATCCTTCTCATGGTTCCATATCCTTTCCTATAGAAGTTGGGGGTAAAGCTTTAGATGCTACCTTTACTATTATCCCAACTTCAGATCAATATCAAGTCAAACTTGGCCTTCCTTGGCTTAAATTCATGAGTGTCATGGAATATCCTATCCATAAATGCATTGAATTCCCTCATAATGGATAAATTATGACAGTTAACCATAGCCTTTACAAACCCTCAATCCTGAGAGATTCTCTTGACTTGTATTTCTTTTTTCCTTCCATACATCAACCAACTCAACCAACTCAACCCTGTCTTGATAACATTTTTTGTTCATATCAAACCTATAAAATCTAGAAGATTTGTGAACTTAGCAAGCCTAGAATTATTCCATCCTCTTTTCCTAGACTTCTTCCTACACCTTATATACCTCTTATTTATTTAATACATCCTATACATCATCCTAGACTGTATCCCACAATTCTTTCTCCTAAAGAAGAAAAGGTATTTATGATCATAGATCCTGAACCTCAACCTATTTCAAAAAAAACATTATGTAACCATCATGCTTGTGACCACCGTAATAACCACCATGCTATAGCCCACCAATGTGCCTCTCAAAATATTTCTTCTCCTAATACACCCTCTAAATATTTCATTCCTCTTTGCCAACCCATGCTTGAGCCCAAGGAAGAAGTATATTTTAATAAGATAAAAATGTGCAAACATGATAATTCAACTCAATTCATATCTTAGATTCTATTAAAATTAATTGAGATGAAGAAGATACTCTTGACGATGACATTTATATGCCTAACAATGATACACATGATTCTAATGATTTTGATAATTGTGAGATTATAAATATTGATCGTGATTTTCCTAACATGTTTTCGTAGCAATCATCCATCAATCCTGATGAATAACACAATGACCTACCTTTGTAGCACGATACTTGTTTGAAACTGGCCATTTTCCCATCTGCCATGATTTATGTTTCTCCTCTTGTGATTTTCCCACCTTCCCAAAACATTACCGATCGAGTTGGAGGAGGGAAGGTGATATGCCTGACTAGCTCCTCTTGCACGGTAGATTTCTTTTATGTGTTTTCATGTTTGTAATGTTGTTGATGCAGGAGCATCTTAAGTCTTGACAATCTTGCATCAACCAAAAAAGATTTCCTTTTGTTTTTTTTTCTGGTATGTTCCAGTTGGGTAGTTTTTGGTGTTTTTGGTGGAATTCAATCTGTGGTTGTTAGTTTTGGTTATAGTCATGATGGCATGTTCTTTGATTCATCTCAAATATTATCCTATGATCACAATTCATTTGGTTTCATTGCATAAGTTATAATAGATTCTTCGCGTAGCTATCTTGTTCTTCATTTCCTAGTTGATCATTGTATTTTTTGATCAATTTGCCAATATTTTGGTTGGTTTTTCAAAGTGATATTGTGCCAACTAATTATTGTGTTTGAGGTTGACATTTTTATATGATCGCATCACTTAATATTTCATTGGAGGTTGTTTTTTAAAATTTAAGTCCTGACCTATTTGGGTGTAAAATATTTACTCATTTAGTGGTCTATGTAAGCTTTTCAAGGTCGACTGATGATTGTGATTTATTTAGAATCTTATGGACTTGTTCCTAAGGGGTAGGATGATCTCATGAATTTATTTTTCTTAGATCCAGATAGGATTTGGAAGGTTTTGATTTTCGTTAGGCATGTGTCTTGGCATGTATGACAGACATGTGAAACAACATGTTGCAGATCTATTGTGAATGTTTTTTGATGATAATAAAAATAGGAATCTATTGTTTTACCTATTTTGTCTTGTTTTCTTCCATTGTGTTATGTCGGATGCAAGGTTTGGACCAATCTCCTTGAGGTTTATACATCCTTTGACTGCATCAGGATGTTTCTACTTTCACTGGTTCATTGCATCATGACGATTTGATAGACTGGATTGGAGAGTTAGAAGATTAATTTGAGCTTGAATATATTAGAGATCCATAGAGGTTTAGGTTAACACAAACTAAGTTGAAGGGTCATGCTACCTTATGGTGGAAGGAATTGCAGAAATATAGAGAAGAACATGGTGAGACAAAAATCACTAGATGGAAGGTGATGGTTTCTAGGTTAAAATATAAATTCATTCCTAAGGGTTATGAATTGGAGTTTTTCAAGAAGTTGCACAACTTAAGGCTGAGAGAAATGAGTGTGGAGGAATATACAGAGGAGTTCTATAAGATGAATATCAGATTTGGTCACAAGGAGGTATCTATGGAGAAGGTGGCTAGGTATGTTAATGGTCTAAAATTTAATATTCAGGATGAGTTGAATATGTTGAGGATTAGTACTATTGAGGATATTTATCAATATGCATTAAGGAAAGAAGATAAGTTGAAGAGGAGAAAAGGTAACCTTAGAGGGAAAGAAAATCAAGTTAGCAACATTGGAAAAGAGAAGAAAACCATTGAAGTTGAATCTGATCAGAAGATACCTAGAAAATGGAATGGTATCAAAGAGTTCAGGGACACTTCTTTCAAATGTGGTGGCGTAGGACATAGGGATTTTCAATGTACTAAAGGAAGTAGTAAGAAAATGGGTAAAAAGAATCATATGGCACATGCGGGATAGACTAGTGGTAAAGTTGTGGAAAATGAAGCTAAGCCTAAGATAGGAGTGTCTCTTATGCTTAGGAGAGTCATGTTGAGTGAGAGGGAAGCTGAACATTTAAAAAGGAGGAATTGTTTAAGACTATTTACAAACTAGGAGGTAAATTTTGTAAAGTTTTTATGGCCACTGGTAGTACTGACACAAAAGCGATGGTACAAAATATTGGTTTGAAGAGTATTAAACATTCTTGTCCTTATGGGATAGGTTGGTTTTCAAATGATCATATGGTGGAGGTGAAAGAGAAAAGTTTGGTTAACTTTAACATTGGACCTTATAGAGATGAAGTATTATTGCAAAGACCTTGGAAATTCGATAGGAGAGATTTTTATGATTGTAAAAGGAATTTGGTAACAATAGAGAAGGATGGACAAAATTTTACTCTAGTTCCTTTCAATGAGGAAAAAGATGAAGTGAAAGGAATTTGAGTATGGTGAAGATTTATTTTTCAGAGAAGTAGGTTAAAAAGGTTAGTATGTATCAAAATAAGGTTCTTGCAAGTAGATATTATGAAGGCAAGTTAGTATTTACTTGTAAGAAGAGTAAAGTGGAGCAGTAGGTGACTTTGGTTGCTAAACAAATGAGGGTTTGTAATAGATGTAGATTGGATATGCAAAATGGAGGAGGTAGTGATATGAGATTTTGTTAGAATACTCCAGAGATAACTGAGAGGGGGGGGTGAATCAGTTATCTGCAACTTTAAATCTTTTGTAATTATAAATCTAGATTGATACAAAGTAAATACACATTTAGATAACACATTACACAACAAATCAATTTGGTTACAGGGAAACCAAATAGTAAAAACCCTGGTGGGAATTAGTACCCACAAAGAACTATACTATTTATATTAATCCCTGTTAAAAGATTCTTCAACCCTGTTAGGAGTTGTACAATACAATGCAGTAGTATAGTTGACCTGGTTAAGGGTGAGACCCTGTTAGGATTTTTTTACATGTAACCCTGTTAGGGGTGGAGGACTACTATCCAAGGACTCACTGTCCAAGTGGTGAAGGCTATAACCTTCTGGTTATTTGATACACACTATATCAACAAGATGAACTACTATTTGTGACATTGCTTGTCTAATCAGTTCCTTTTATGCGTTGATGCTTTAACCTCTTGTAAAGAAATATAATAATATAATCTATATTCTAAATGCTTCAACATAAACATCTATATTATCAACATATGATAAATATAGCTCTACTGCATCAACACTCTGCTCTGCTTTTCAATCTCTGGCTTTTGCAACTCTTCTCATTACAAATGACCTTCTATAAGTACATACACCAAGTATGAGATCATGGGACCTGTAGGACAACTCTTCTTAACATCCTTGTCGGCTCTACTAAGTGTGTAACTATAATTATAACCGCACAAGTAATAACTGAATAGACGCGTCGCTTCACTAAGTCGGCTTCACCAAATTGACCATAACATTGCAATATTCTTGAAACATGTTTGGTGCATTTATATTAATATCAAAAACTCATAACTCATCATGAATATACACAGGTGTATCCTAAAGATAGGCACAACTCGATCAACACATTACATACATCGGCGTTAAACTGTTATTCCTCCAGAACTGTAACCATCAATAACAGAATTACATATCTTTACTGAAACTTCATATCTAAGTCTGCGTGTATGAACATAGCATAGTAAACATGTTAACAACATGTATCTATCCATGCTGGTCTTCATGTCAACATATGGATAAGTACATACAGAAGTACTGTTGTGTATTATATGTTTTCATCAATGACAAACATACAATCATTCAACTATTCAGAATCAAATCTCCAACAATCTCCCCCTTTGGCATTGATGGAAACATATGGTAAAAACAACTTATGTTCATGGTGTCTTCTTGTTGACGGGGTTTTGCTGACCGAGTCTGCCAACAGTCATAAGTTGTCACCGGGTTCCAGAGAAATTGGCCAACTCCGCCTGCAAAGGTTGTCTGGGGGAAATAAATCCTCCGGGCCTTCAAGCACCTGGGCATCGGGTCACGACGGTGCGGGGCTTGGTTGGGGGATGTGACTATTTTCGAGGGGGATAGCTGGTTACTTCAACTCATTCTCCCAGAGATTCAGAATAGTAAGTGTTTTACCGAATCATCTACACTCAGCAAATAAAATGAAAAAGATCCTGCAGGGTTAGAAACGTTTATCTAACTACAGTCATGCTGAAAAGTCTGGAACATCGACAACACTCTAAAAGAATACACTAAATACCAAAGAAATACACAACCATCAGTTAGCATTTTATCAGTAGCAGAAATAAAGAGGTCATTAATCTACTTTAACATATCAGAGTGAAGGACATACAGAACATTAAAAAATGAAATACCATTAACTCAGAAGCAGAGACGTTAACAACTTCATTGCCAAGAATCCTTCCTTCTTCATTAATGTTTAGTCTAGCAAGCACTGGTGCATGATACAATGGTGGCTCCAAGGGAGCATCTAACTACCAAGAATAGAACAATGGAGCATTGAGCTCTGCAACTAAGACTAGAAATCACTTTTCTATTTCTTATGGACAACAAAATCATCAATTTCGTCGACCCTTGGAAATGGGCCGATTTGCCTATTTATACAATTCTCTAACCCTAACCCTATTTTACTGCGTTGTAATAAAATACAATATCTGGGGGCTGGTACTACCTGTGCCACCCTACAAAAGACTTGGAGACAGAATAGGTCTGCCATGTCAGAAGAAGACAAGAATATACATCAGAAGAATCAACCTCGAGAAGAGAGCCGAAGAGAAGAAAGAAGAAAGTAAGTCCCCCAGGGACCGAGGCTACATGCCTCATAAATGGGAAATGCAGTGCCCTGTCTCCAATGTGTCAGGTGTACCTTCGAATGGTGCCTCGAGAAGATCACCCTGTCAGAAGCCAACTGCCGAGCCAATGCCTCTTGATATGCCCAACTACCCTCTGACAGTCTTTATTAACCGCCTCTGAAAGTGACCGATCGGCCTCGGGGACCGGGACACGGATCACTTTAAAGAATACAAAATTGTGGATCCAGAACTCTAGGGTCCGGGAACTTACGCCCCCAAAATAATAAAGAATGCTTAATGCTCGAGTTTCCCCGGCTCCCGGAGAACGCTCAAGGCTATTTATTATTGTTGAAGGCCTGAAGGATTCAGAAAATGCCATCTTCATCAATCTTCCTTAGGCTGGTCCTTCTGTTTCTGGCCACTTCAACCTGTTCTTCCAGGTCTGAAACATTATTTCTGCACTCATCTGCCATCTTTGCGGCATCATGGCCTTTAAGCACCATTTTGGTCAGTTTTTCCATTCGAGCCCCATCCATCCCCTCCGGGGATTGATACCGAGATGCCATTCTTTCATCAAAATTCCCCAACACTGACTCCTCAGGGGTATAAGTATTTGTACCAAGGGGATCAACCCCGAAAGCTTTTGTTACAAACGACCTATATAAATTGGAAGAATGTTTTAATGTGTTTACCTTCTCCTGTAAGGACTCTACCAGTTGCTTGGTTACCTCCAATATGAGGTCTAGTCTGGAGTGCTGAGCCCTTACAAATTCAAATGATTCCTCACCCAGAATTCTGGATTCAAAAATTATGTCTTCTCCCAGGGTGAGAAGCTCTTCGAACTCTACCTTCCATGCCTGGTAATTCTCGGCGTCACTCTCCCACTGCTCAATCAGTGCTTCCGCCTGTAAAATAATCTGTCAGGCTGTATATAAATTCGGGGGAGTGGCGGCTAGGAAACACCAGGTGTTTCCTAGCTGTAGAGCGGCCCATTCGTCTACTGCCTGGGCCTTCTTCTTCATTACTCGCAGGGAGTCTGTCGCTCTGCGGTAATTCCTCTGATGTGGAGGTCTGGGGAGGAGTGGCATTAAGGGGTCAGGCCAGCTCTGTAAGCAACCCCATGAGGTTTGCATTCTTCTCCTTTTTTGCCTTGAGCCTCTGGGCCTCTTTTTCATATCGGGCCTCCACTGCCCGTGCTACCTCCTTTAGCAGGTCTATTTTTCCCTACTTTCCTCTTTTGCCCAAGGATACCTCTACGATATTGTAATCCACAGGATCCACGGTCGCTTCATCAGTGTCTAGGGGAGGTGTTGCCACCACCGCAACTATTTCTCCGCCCGGCCCAGTTCGAAGGGTATGAACTGTCCGGGCCTTCTTTGCTTTTGGCATGGCCTGAGCTAAGGCCATCATTTCAGCCAGGGAGATAGGGACTATTGGAGCGGATTGGGCTTTCCTTTTTCTGCTTTCTGCTAGCCATGGAGGTGGGAGAGGTGGCCTTCCCACCAGAGTTTGTTCTTCAGATCCTCTCCCAGTGTCCGGTGGCGGTTTCTCCTTTTCAACATGCACTTCCTCTATTTCTTTCCCTGTCGAAACCTCTTCCGTAGCAACATCTTCAATTTCCATCTCCTCAGCCTGGTCTTGGATGTCAATTGATGTGTCTAGACCCTGGTCGGCTTCTTCGGGGATCTCTTCTTCATGCTGCTTTTCCTCTTCTTCATCTGTCGGTAGTAGGGGCAGTATCGGGCCAAGATTCAGAGTTTGCGCCGCTGTGATAACCTGCCTGAAGGTTGCCCCCAGGAGCGGCCTTGGGAACACGGTGGCTGGGGTTATGGTTGGTCCTAAAGTTTCGAGTCTGGGTTCCCCAGCGGATGCCTCTTGTTCACTTGGCAGTTTTTGGTCCACTCCCGGACCTTCTATTCCTGGGGCCCCGGAGATAATCTCCAGTTCTGACCTCTTTTCTTCTGTTTGCTGCTCTTCTTGTCCCACAGCTTCTTCTTCCCAGTCTTTCGGGTCCACAGCCTCCTCTTCTTTCTCCAGGACTTCTATCCCCACTTATGTATCATCCCCTTGCAGATTTCTAAACTCATCGGCTGCAAACATGTCAAACTCCTCTTCTGGAGGGGGACTGACTGGGTACTCCATTTGTTCTGCCTCTTTCTCCAGTTCTGGGGAACTGGAGGAAAGGATTTCCACTTATTTTGGGAGGGAAGCCCTTGGCGTTGGTTCTTTCTTGGGCTGTTTGATGTGTTTTCTCTTCCTCTGGGTGATCAGAGGTGGCCCCGCATCTGCTATTACTGCTGCCTCCATAGGATCCACCCCCGTCGCCTTCGCCATTAAAGCTGCCAGCGATGGGGAGGAAGGAGGATGAATTGGTCTGGCCATTAGCAGGGGAGTGGCAAGCCTTGTGATCAACTGCTCCCTCATTTGTTGGGAG
>MU224882.1:1794651-1811979 GCA_018584345.1 Thuja plicata | reverse complement strand
CAATATTCCAGCAGCACGATCTTGTCCCCGCAATGCTTGGGAAACAAGTAGGGTTTCCCAGAGAAGCCGGCGACCCTAATGTATGTGTGCTGCTAGAACTGGATATAGTAGTGCCCATAACTACTAACCAATTTCATCGCCTCAGTAGACAGGCGGTATCCAGCATCCCGGGTGGGCGTGAGAAAATGGTAGTAAACGAAGGAGTCATTTACCCGGCAATAATTGGGGAAGATGGCTTCCCATTAAATCTGTGGGAAATGGTCCCATGGTGTTTTTTGTCCTGGGCCAAGCCCGAGAACGCCATTTGTAAGTAGGCCATTGGAGTGGGGCTTCTGTTGGGCCAAAGCCCAGAAAACATAAGAAGTCATGTAGAACTTCTTCTTGTTCAGCTACAGGAACTGGGAGTCGACATGATTGGAGATAATGGTCACCCAGTCAAAGAATTCTCCTTTAGTGGAGATGCCCAGGAGGAAATAGTACATCCACTTTGCAAATTCTTGGGCGGAGGGTTGCCCAAATACCCGGGCCAATGCTATCATCCCCATTTGGATGCTTTCCTTGAATTTAGAGCGGGGGATATCTATCTTCATTCTTTTTGGATCCCTCTTCGGGACCTTTAGCCAGTTGGTTTTCATGCACACCCGTGCGACATCCTCCAGTTGGTTGAATTGTTTCAAGGCTTCTGTCCTTGTGACCACCGAGGCCCTGTCGAATTGCGGGATACCCAGGCCCGCTTGGAAAGTAACTGGGTCAAGGGACACCAGTGGAGTGGGGAACCCCGTGGGTTCTGCAGCCGCTAACATGACGGCCCAGATGGAAGAGTTATAGTTGGCAGCCAGGGTGAGAACAGGCTCCAGAGACTGCACGGAGCATGGGAAGCAAGCTGCCCAGAGAATCCGGGAACCTCCGACGTTGGCTGCAATTTATTCTCCAGCCTACCGCTGGATGTGCATTATCTTTACTAGGGCCTATATTTCTGCCCAAGTCTCGACACTGGGGTTGGTCATAAATTTTACCTGGGACTCAATCTTTGAGCCCACAATCTGCTCACCCTACATATACTTCATGGTGAGGGGCAGCTTTGCCAGGGCCTTCTCTATTTTAGACTTTGCCGCTGCCCTGGTCTCGGTTGTGGATGGCAACTCCAGACTTCCGGGAGGAGATGATGTGGATGCTTCATACATGGTTGTAAAATGAAGTCCAGACCTGTGAGACAAAGCGACCGTCAGAACATATTTATCAAAATAAAACAATAACTCCGCGATCCGGAGTTCTTACCGTTTCGCCGTTTGCTTTTCCTGAAAACTTAATTTTACGCATAAGTACTCGAAAAGCAAAAACATAAACTTTGCATTTTCCATTATATCTCCGAGTTTGGGAAATTTTATCACTTGAGGATGTCATAGGATGAATGGTGGAAAGAGGCCCGAGGCCTGGAGAAATGACCGTTAGCAAAGAAGAATGTGGAAACAAGTCCACGTGGACGCCACGTGCGCTGGCATTGAATAGATGTGATGGCACTGGCGGCGGAGCCAACTGTTTGAACGCGCGAAAAGGGAAAGCCACTTGGCCAAAAGTAATTGCGTGCATGGGAAATAAATGAGGCTCTGTCAGCCTTGATGGAGGAGAGAGAAAACTACCTATTTGAAACCGGCTGAGAGCCGAGTTTCAAACAGGTTGTTTTCTACCTCGAAACAAGCTTTGAAGCAAAAAACAACAGCAAGGGTGACTCGACCAGCTCGTCGAGCCACCCAGAAGGATATAAAGGGAGCCGAGGGGTATACACTTGGAACAGAGGAGATATACAAGGGTTGCCTACAGAAATATACATATATACATAAATATACACATGGACGACTCCACGGGAAAAACTAGGCACGGCAAAAATAGCTATATACAACTACTTACATTATGCACATATTATCTATAGACAATTTAAAAATTATTTACAGACTATCTACATCTATGCAGAAGGCGGACAACCTTCTGGCAGAGCCGAGCCATGAACAAGTGGCAAAACCAGAAGACCGAAGAAACAACAGAGAACAAAGGAAAATGAAAACAAAAATAGACCAACCCAAAGAAAACCAGAAAATGAAAGTGAGAAGGAAGAGGAGGGAAGCAAAGAAACCAACCTAAAAATGCAAAAGGCAGAGGAAGGGAAAGATTACCAGGAGAACTCTGCAATCAACTTTGAATTGTCAAGCTGTCAAGATCACCACCACGGAGCTCTAGCATACGTCTGAGAACAGTAGGTGGTGTTAAGCTTTGATTATCCCAAATTTCTCTATAACTGTTCTGCTAATCGCTTTGACAATCGCTCTATTTCGCTCTAAGTTCTCGAAGATTTTAATTGCGGTAAGTGTGAAAATGACAGGCGACTCTATTTATACCCGTGGTAAAAGGTAATCCTCCTCCTCCAGAGATTTCAGGTTAGGCAAAACCTCTGGACTCCGGGCCCGGGGATTTCTTACAAGGATGTTCTTAAGACTTAGGAACATTATCGCAACAAATCGCAGAGTCTGGAATCCGGCTTCCAACCAAAAAGGCAACCTCCGGGATCCAGGATCCCGGAGGTAAAACAAACCAAGAAAATAGCACACACACCGAGGAAGAAAACCCCAAAGAAAGAAAGCAAAAAGGAAAAGAAAGACAAGGCAAAGCCACAGCAAAAAGCAAAGAAAAAAATAAAAAAAAGGGGGACCCAACATTTTGCACACAAAATGTAGGGACGGGGATGCAGGGCATAACAAATGGGGACTATCTGGGACAAATGCCTTAGCGCATTTGAGAACCGTAGAATCTCTGGTTAGCACAACTAGAACAAATCATCCTCCCAAAGCGTTTGACAAGCAGAGAGAAGTATATCTGAAAGAACCCGACCACCCATGAGTCAGTCCGTAGCCCTTCATCAGTGGTGTTGTGTGCTTTGGAAGGAAATCAAGCCGATGACCTCTGGGAGGAATAGAGAAGTGGTACTAATTACATCGAACCAACCATCAATTTAATTACTTTTCCCTTGGAGACCAGAGTTTCATCCCGCTTTTCCTCATTACTTTAGTTATTTCCAGGTGGGGAAGGCGATACTTCTTTCACCATTGAGCCCAAGCTTAGCTAAAATCCAAATGGCGGTACTTCTTTCACCTATCCACCTATATTTAGATATTTGGAGAGGATAAAACTCTGGACCCAGAAGGAATTTCTTTGGATTTTTAGACATGGATCAACCAACCAGTACAGCTGATCTACCCTCGATGTGTCTGATTACTCGTTCCTTATATTATTATTGTTCACTGATTGCCAGACTCCCGGAGACAACACCCAATGGAGATTGTCTGAAAATGTGCCATAACCTGCAAACAATCCCGAAGACCGGGTTGATTCCACCGTGATAAAGACAGATTCCAAAATTCACCATGCCAGACATTGCACCAGAGGCCAAATTTATGCGAAGCATTCCAGTTCCTACAGGATGGAACAAAATGCCGGGACCAAAGAAAGCCGAAAGTGAAAACAAAGACAACAGAAACAAAAGAAAAGGGGAGATTGCCCCGGAGGACAGCCGACAACTATTTACAAGGGGATATTTACATATAATACAACTTTGGACAAACTTACCTTTACTTGAAGTAATGTTTGAGAAACTGCCCATTAACAGGCAATGCAACAGGTTCTCCAGTCAAGGTGTTAAGGCGATAAGTATTTGCCCCGCAGATTTCTAAAATTATGTATGGTCCGAGCCAGAGCCGTTGGAACTTGGTGTGCTTTCCTTTCTTCTCCCGAGCCTTGTCCCACAACAGGACCAAATCCAAGATCTGAAAAGCCTTGTATTGGGCTCTTCTGTCAAACCATCATTTTACCACTGCTTGATGACGCACGAAATGTTCAAGGGCTGCGTCTCGTTGTTCTTCCATTCACACCAGATTCAAAAGTTGAACCTCCATAATGTTGTCCCTGTCATTGAATTCCTGCATAAACTATAAAATTGGGATCTGTAAGTTGACTGGGAACACAGGGTTCTGACCATAAACCAGGTGGAATGGGGATGTCCCCAAGGAAGCTTTAATACGAATACAATCCACCCAGAGGGCGAATTTTAGTTTTTGGTGCCAATCCCAGAGATTTTGTTCTAACAGATGTTTGATCACCTCAAGTAGATTCTTGTTTTTTGATTCAGCAACGCCATTTTCCTAAGGATAATAGTTACTAGAGAACTTCAGTGTGATCTTTCGATTGTAGGTCCATTCGAGTAATTGTGCAGAAGAAAACGCCGGACCATTGTCACATACTAAAGCAAAGGGCATTCCAAACCTTGTGATGATGTTTTCTTCCAAAAACTTGATGACTACGTCTGTCGTGTTTTTTTTATAGGGTATGGCTTCAGACCACTGAGTGTAGTAATTAGTAGCAGTCAGAATGTATCGGTGGTTGGCAGACGAGTTGGGGTTGATTTCCCCGATGAAGTCAAATGCCCACTGGGTGAAGGGTCTAGCCTCATAGACTGGTTGCAGAGGCATGGCTGGGTTACGCTCACGATGTGCCGCAGTTTGGCAAGTATGACATTTTCTGACATGAGCGTAAACATTTTTAAAGATACAGGGCCAATAGTATCTGGCCCGAAGGATCTGATGGGCAATGGCATCGGCTGAACCATGCCCGGTTCCAAACTATCCATGGAATTCATTGATTATTTTTACAGCTTGGTCCCTGTCGATGCACCGGAGGTACACTCCTTCGTAGTTCCGATGGTAAAGCGCGGAGTTTTTGATCATGAAATGGGCGCTTTTCATCCGCAGGGTGCGGCGTTTGTGGGGAGGTAATCCCTCCGGGCATTTGTTGTTTAGCAGCAAGTACACCAGATCAGTATACCACAGATCCTGGGTAATGGACTCCACCGTATAAGTATGACATTCTACGTGGGGAATCTCTTCTGCTATCGTTCGACTTAGTCCCTAGCCTCAAACTATTTTCATGGGCTGCATCTCTAAGTCATATTCCTGGAGGATGGCCATCCATTTCCCCCGTCTCTCACCCAATTCACTCTGCATCAGCAGAGATTTGACAGTCTGGTCTGGGATGATAGCATGCACTTTGCTCTGGAGAATATAATGCCAAAATTTCTTCACGGCGCGAACCAATGCAAAGGCCTATTTTTCCAATGATGAATACCGGACTTTGGCATTCTTAAAGGGGGAACTCATGAAAGCAATTGGTCGTTCCTCCCCTTTAACCTTTTGGGTTAGTACTGCCACGGCAGAATGCGGCGAGGCAAACGAGTATATGTAAAATGGGAAGGAATAGTCTGGACTAGCTAGGAGAGGTGCCTCCGTTATCGTCTGTTTAATCTGAGCGAACGCTCGCTTTGCTTCAGGGATCCACTCAATTTTGGTATCCTTTTTCATCATTTCGTTGAGTGGCTTAACTATCTCTGCAAATCTTGTGATGAATCGACGCATGAAGTTGATTTTTCCAAAGAAGGATCGCATTTCTTTCTTGCTACCAGGCATCTGTAGGTTTAGCAATGCTTCGACTCTATTAGGGTCTATGGATATACCCTTCTCAGAGACGATATGCCATAGCAACTTCCCCTCTGTGACCCCGAATATGCACTTCTAAGGGTTGAGGGATATTCCATACCGGCGACATCTCTCGCAGATCTAAGTGAGGTGGGCGGTGTGATCACGCCTGTCCCAGGAGAAGACTGTCAAATCATCCATGTAGATGATTATGCATTGATTTACAAGGCCCTCGAACACGATGTCCATGGCCTTCTGAAAAGTGGCCCCTGCATTGATCAACCCGAAGGGCATTCTTCTATACGCAAACGTTCCCCACTTGGTGGTAAATGCTATTTTCTCTCTATCTTCATATTTGACCATGACCTGATTATACCCTGAATATCCATCCAGGAAAGACATCATCTGGGATCCGTTTACTATCTACAGCACCTCATCCAAGAAGGGGAGAGGGTGATTATCTTTTTTAGATGCCTTGTTCAAATTTTAGAAATCCACGCAAAGGCGGATCTCACCATTCTTCTTCCTGACTGGGACCAGGTTGGCAACCCATGTAGTATGTCGGATTGGAAAGATAATCTGAGCTGACAGCATTTTTTCTACCTCCTGACGAATCAGAGGCTCTATCAGGGGGTTGACCGGCCTTTTCTTTTTCCGAAAGGGCTTAGCGTTTGGCTTTAGGGGAATGGTATGAGTCATGATGGATGTGTCATATGTCTTCAAGTCTTCATAACCTCAGGCGATTACATCGATATATTCTCGGAGAACCGCGAGAATCTTCTCCTTTTCCTCAGGGGAACAGGAGGTGCCTATGTGGATGATTTTCTCTTCACTGGGCTGGCCGATGTTAACCTTTTCAAACTTCCCTCCCTCAGGGGAGGATGATACCTTCTCATGGGCCCGAGGGTCCGAATCAAAGATTCGCTCTAATGCAACCATCCCCTTAGGGATAGTGTTGGTGGGCAGATCCATGATCCCATCACCTTCATCACCCTGTCCAGTGTCATCATGGTCTCGTTCCTCCACTATTTGATCCTCAAAAACACCAACATTGGCCATGAAGGCCAGGATATGTTGATCATCCTTGAAAACCTAAAAGTGAGTAACATTGTCTGGAATGGAGGGGGTGGGGACCATCTCAACTGAAAATCTATGGAGTCGTGAGCCGGCCATCGGCTCAAGTGTGCTGGAAAAAATGGCTAGGGAATCTGGGACATAGTTCCGTCATCGGGGAATAAGGTCAATGCCAAAAGGCATCAAAATCTTCAATAAGGCTCCAAGCCCGGTTGCGGTATGCGGCCAGCCTTTTGTCATGACATGTGTATTGACTTTGGACTTGTTTAACAACCAACTCTGAATCACCCAGAGCCCGGAGGCGGGTGATCCCTTTCCTTAGTGTGAATAGGAGTCCAAGGACTAAGGCCTCGTATTCCATGACATTGTTCATGCAGTTAAACTGTAGCCTGTAGGATGTGAGGAAGGATTTCCCCCGCGGGTTGATTAATTTTACCCCGGCCCCGCAGCTCTGTTTGGATCGGGACCCGTCAAATTTCAGGGTCCATAAGTCATTGTTTGTAATCTGGGGTTGGGGAGGGGGAGTTTTCTTTGGATTGTCACTGGGAGACTTGGAGATTTTCTCCCAGACTACCGGCGTGGAAGTGGAATTTATCACCGGAGGTGTTTCGATTTGTGATTCCCGGGTGGATGGCACTAAAGGAGTGCATCCCGTAGAAGTACTGGGTCCTGGGGAATCGGTTGTATGTTCACTCTGGAGGATATCAAGTTTTCGGGTAGCGATTGATAGGCATGGCTCACACTCGTGCTCTGAATTTTTTGGTAATGCAATCGGCACCAAGTGCCAGATAGGAGTGTGGCAAGGGTCTCTATGGAACCCTAAGAGTTAACTTAAACTCTCACCTTTTCTTCCAAGTCCTTTTCTCTTTGCAATACTACGGGATCCTCTCCGGGGATGAAATCAAATGTTAAGATCTCAAGAGGTCAGTACACCCCCAGAGAAGACTCAAAGAAAAGGACTTCATTGACCCTCCCAACTTCGGTAAGGGCTTGCTTCATCCGGGGTTCGCTTTCGACCCGGATCTGATTGGATTCTCCTTCCCACGGAAGCCATAAGTGGGTGAAGTCAGTCGAAAAGTATCCATTTAAGGACTTGGACCAATTCTGACTTAGTAACATCCCGTAAGTCTCTGGGATGTCCACCACTTGGATGTCAATGATGCTGGCTATCCTGGGGTCCTAGATGAGATTTATTCGGATGTTTTTCAATTCCCCCACCATTTTTACAGCCATCTTATCCAATTGGATCAGTGCGCCATTAGACGGGGTGGGGTGGAGTCCGAGCTTCTGACAGATGGTCAAGGGCATGATGTTACCCGAAGCTCCAGAGTCTACTAGGAAGTTGTGTATATTTTTGCTATAAATATTCAGGCCTAGCAAAAAGGGAGGATCCTCACTATTTCCCTGAAAGACAGTCGCATTAGCATCTTCGAACAAGATAGTTTTGGGTGGGCGGCTAACTGCTTCTGGGTTCCCCAAGAGATTTAGAAGGGATTTCTTCTGCTCAGGGCAATTTAACAAAACCTCCATCAGGGTCATGGAGGTGGTGGTCTGCTCTAACGCCCTCGTGATATCAAATCTTCCTCCCGGGAACTGGTATTTTCCTCCACAGGATCTTTCACTTGGTTAGAGCTAGGACCTTTTGGAAGGACAGGTCGATCAATTGCAGCACTCCGGGGAGGAGGAGTATCTTTGGTAGGAGGTAGGGGCATGTAAGCTGGTCCTTTACCCGCCTGGCTCCCAGTGTTGTATGGAGCCCGTGGGTTAGTAAAGGCATTGGCCTCAAAGGGCGGAATGGATTCATCAAAGAATCCTTGCAGCTCAGATTCTTCTTCATCTTCCTTGGACGTACCGAAGAAGATGGTATCACAGGTGAAGGCACTATGGGTTTGCTCTTGGACAGGGGGCTCTGGGGGAGCGGTATCGTGTGATTGTTGCCTGTCCAGCTGGGAGATCATTATGACTTTCTCCAAAGTGGCACAATTCACTTCATTGTGCGAATCTATATCGTGTAGCCGACACTAGTTGGTCATGGGCTGGAAGTCTGCGACTGGTGTAAAATGGGATGGTCCAGCACCATTTTGGTTGGTGTTTTGGTTTGGAGGTGGGCCTCCGGTGTTAGCATTATTATTCCATTGTTGTTGGTTTGGTCGAGTCCCATTGTTGAAGTTTCTTCCCCCGGCATTGTTGTTTCATTGGCCGGAGAAGATATTCCCTCTCTGGGAATTAGAGTTTTGGGGCGCGTAGGACCCAACCTTCAGTTGACCCATGTCCATAGTCAGAGTGGACAACATTCGCCGGAGGGACTCAACCTCGGTGGTCAACTGAGTGTTAGCATCACAATGGGATGGTTGTGGTGGTTGTTGGCTTCCCAGGAAGGCAACAGGATTACCAGAGTCGAGGGCGGCAGTCCCCCAGCCGCAGACGACTGAAAGAAGGGCACTCCGGATGGTTGTATATGAGTCTGTTGTGTCTATTGTGGCTGATTCCAAGGGAAGACTTCCAGACCCGGTGTCATCTGGGTCTGGGAGGGGTAAACATATTGTGCCTGTTGGTCTATCAAAGGTGGCGGGGGATTCACCGCCATTGAGGGGGCACCTATTCCCAGATTGGGATTGTATCCCCCGGCATAAGCAATTTCGTTGGGGATCATGTTATAGGGTGTGTTTTGTCCAATCCCACCCGGGGATTTATTGAGACCACAGGACAACTCTAGGGCTAGGTTATAGACTTTTGCCAAAGTATCCCGGTCGCCCGGGGCGGTTGTTCTCCAGAGGAGAGTGGCAACAAAAGGGTCCATCACATTGAGGTATGTATATATGGTAACATCTGGCGATGGGACAAAAGGGCCTGTGCACCTCTTCAGGGCTCGCTGGAACCTATGGTTGAATGTTGCAAGAGGTTCATTGGATTCCTTTCTAATGGAGATGAAATGGCTATGGGACCAGGCTGGGTCCACATGCACGCGAAAGGCAGCCAAGAAGGCATCCTCCATATCCTACCAAGTGTTGATAGAGTTGGTAGGAAGGTTTAGGTACTAGTTCAACTCGCTTTTTCCTAAGGACAAGGGAAACATGCGGGTCACAACATCTTCATGCTGGATCTGGTGTTGATTCATGGCATCTTTGTATGCTTGTAAATGTTCTTCTGCAGTCCGTGAGCTTAAGTGCTCATATCACGTGCAAATATTCTCCGGGTGAGAAGGTAAGTCATTGATTGCACCCGAAAAAGTGCCCATTAGGGACCCAATGTTTCCAAAGTATGCAGCCATTGGGGGAACTATATGTTGGGTAGTTTGGGTACTAGTTCCCAGGACCGTCTGGGGAGTTTGAGTATTCAGGGGTATGGTAGATTCCCAGACAACCGTGGCTGGTAGGACTTTCAACATTCATTTCTTTCGAGCAGGAGGCTCGAGTTTGACAAACCTTCCAGGATTCGGGGTAGATCTCAGGACTCTTTCAAATTTAGCTGGGGAAAAGGACCCAATCCCACTAAAGGCTTGTCTCCTAGAATTATAACTTGGGGAACCCTCTACAGGTGTAAAATTAGAATCTTGGGAGGGGGCGAGTTCATGCCCTCCTTCTAGCGCCAGTTTCTGTTGATGGGGTTTTGCTGACCGGGTCCGCCAACAGTCATAAGTTGTCACCGGGTTCCAGAGAAATCGGCCAACTCCGCCTGCAAAGGTTGTCTGGGGGAAATAAATCTTCCGGGCCTTCAAGCACCTGGGCGTCGGGTCATGACAGTGCGGGGCTCGGTTGGGGGATGTGACTATTTTCAAGGGGGATAGCTGGTTACTTCAACTCAATCTCCTGGAGATTCAGAATAGTAAGTGTTTTTTCAGAGCATCTACACTCAGCAAATAAAATGAAAAAGATCCTGCAGGGTTAGAAACATTTATCTAACTACAGTCATGCTGAAAAGTCTGGAACATCGACAACACTCTGAAAGACTACACTAAATACCGAAGAAATACACAACCATCAGTTAGCATTTTATCAGTAGCAGAAATAAAGAGGTCATTAATCTACTTTAACATATCAGAGTGATGGACATACAGAACATTAAAACATGAAATACCATTAACTCAGAAGCAGAGACGTTAACAACTTCATTGCCAAAAATCCTTCCTTCTTCATTAATGTTTAGTCTAGCAAGCACTGGTGCGTGATACAATGGTGGCTCCAAGGGAGCATCTAACTACCAAGAACAGAACAATGGAGCATTGAGCTCTGCAACTGAGACCAGAAATCACTTTTCTATTTCTTATGGACAACAAAATCATCAATTTTTCCGACCCTTGGAAATGGGCCGATTTGCCTATTTATACAATTCTCTAACCCTAACCCTATTTTACTGCATTGTAATAAAATATAATATCTGGGGGCCGGTACTACCTGTGCCACCCTACAAAAGACCTGGAGATAGAATAGGTCTACCATGTCAGAAGAAGATAAGAATATACATCTGAAGAATCAGCCTCGAGAAGAGAGCCGAAGAGAAGAAAGAAGAAAGTAAGTCCCCCGGGGACCGAGGCTACATGCCTCATAAATGGGAAATGCGGCACCCTATCTCCAATGTGCCAGGTGTACCTTCGAATGGTGCCTCGAGAAGATCACGCTGTCAGAAGCCAACTGCCAAGCCAATGCCTCTTGATATGCCCAACTACCCTCTGACAGTCTTTATTAATCGCCTCTGAAAGTGACCGGTTGGCCTCGGGGACCGGGACATGGATCACTTTAAAGAATACAAAATTGTGGATCCGGAACTCTGAGGTCCGGGAACTTACACCCCCAAAAGAATAAAGAATGCTTAATGCTTGAGTTTCCCCAGCTCCCGGAGAACGCTCAAGGCTATTTATTATCGTTGAAGGCCTGAAGGATTCGAAAAATGCCATCTTCATCAATCTTCCTTAGGCTAGTCCTTCTGTGTCTGGCCACTTCAAGCTGTTCCGCCAGGTCTGGAACATTATTTCTGCACTCGTCTGCCATCTTCGCAGCATCATGGCCTTTAAGCACCATTTTGGTTAGTTTTTCTATTCGAGCCCCATCCATCCCCTCTGGGGATTGATACCGAGATGCCATTCTTTCATCAAAATTTCCCAACACTGACTCCGGGGGTATAAGTATTTGTACCAAGGGGATCATCCTCGGAAGCTTTTGTTACAAATGACCTATATAAATTAGAAGAATGTTTTAATGTGTTTACCTTCTCCTGTAAGGAATCTACCAGTTGCTTGGTTACCTCCAATGTGAGGTCCAGTTTGGAGTGCTGAGCCCTTACGAAATCAAATGATTCCTCACCCAAAATTCTGGATTCAGAAATTATGTCTTCTCCCAGGGTGAGGAGCTCTTCGAACTCTACCTTCCATGCCTGGTAATTCTCAGCATCACTCTCCCACTGCTCAATCAGTGCTTCCGCCTATAAAATAATCTGCTAGGCTGTATATAAATCTGGGAGAGTGGCGGCTAGGAAACGCTGGGTGTTTCCTATCTGTAGAGTGGCCCATTCGTCTACTACCTGGGCCTTCTTCTTCATTACTCACAGGGAGTCTATGTCGCTCTGCGGTAATTTCTCTGATGTGGAGGTCTGGGGAGGAGCAGCATTGAGGGGTCGGGCAAGCTCTGTAAGAAACCCCATGAGGTTTGCATTCTTCTCCTTTTCTGCCTTGAGCCTCTTTTTCATATCGGGCCTCCACTGCCCATGCTGCCTCCTTTAACAGGTCTACTTCACCCTGCTTTCCTCTTTTTCCCAAGGATACCTCTGTGATATTGTAATCTGTGGGATCTGAAGTCACTTCATCGACGTCTGGGGGAGGTGTTTTCACCACCGCAACTGTTTCTCCACCCAGCCCAGTTTGAAGGGTATGAACTGTCCCGGCCTTCTTCACTTTTGGCGGGGCCTGAGCTAAGGCCATCATTTTGGCCATGGAGATAAGGACTGTTGGAGCAGATTGGGCTTTCCTTTTTCTGCTTTCTGCCAGCCATGGAGGTGGGAGAGGTGGCCTTCCTGCCAGAGTTTGTTCTTCAGATCCTCTCCCGGTGTCCGGTGGCGGTTGCTCCTTTTCAACATGTACTTCCTCTATTTCTTTCCCTGCCGAAACCTCTTTCGTAGCAACATCTTCAATTTCCAAATCCTCAGCCTGGTCTTGGATGTTAATTGACATGTCTAGACCCTGGTCAGCTTCTTCGGGGATCTCTTCTTCATGCTGCTTTTCCTCTTCTTCATCTGTCGGTAGTAGGGGCGGTATCGGGCCAAGATTCAGAGTTTGGGCCACTGTGATAACCTGCCTGAAGGTTGCCCCCGGGAGCGGCCTTGGGAACACAGCGGCTGGGGTTACAGTTGGTCTTGAATTTCTAGGTTGGGGTTCCCCAGCGGATGCCTCTTGTTCACTTGGCAGTTGTTGGTCCACTCCCGGACCTTCTGTTCCTGGGGCCCCGGAGATAATCTTTGGTTCTGGCCTCTTTTCTTCTATTTGCTGCTCTTCTTGTCCCGCAGCTTCTTCTTCCCGGTCTTTCGGGTCCACAACCTCCTCTTCTTACTTTGGGACTTCCATCCCCACTTGTGTATCGTCCCCTTGTAGATTTCCAAACTCATCGGTTGCAAACATGTCAAACTCCTCTTCTGGAGGGGGACTGGCTGGGTCCTCTATTTGTTCTGCCTCCTTCTCCAGTTCTGGGGAACTGGAGGAAAGGATTTCCACTTCTTTTGGGAGGGAAGCCCTTGGCGTTGGTTCTGCCTTGGGCTGTTTGATGTGCTTTCTCTTCCTCTGGGTGATCAGAGGTGGCCCTACATCTGCTATTGCTGCTACCTCCATAGGATCCACCCCCGTCGCCTTCGTCATTAAGGCTGCCAACGATGGGGAGGAAGGAGTACGAATTGGTCCAGCCATTAGCGGGGGAGTGGCAAGCCTTGTGATCAACTACTCCCTCATTTGTTGTGAGGCCGCTATAGATTGCTTGATCTATTCTTGGATGGGGACTTGCTGCGTGGGGGGAGTTGTCTCTATCCCCTTTCTTTTATCTGTGCCTTGCACAGAAGTCCCGGCCCCCGGAGTCAACTTTGGTACCGGTGGTGTTGCTTTTGGTACTAGCCTGGAGGATAGGCACATATTCCTAGGGTACGCCTTTTTAAAATAGGCATGACTTCTCTCGACCACCTCCCGAGTGAAGTCATCAATTATGTGGTCCTCTTGGATAGCCCAATTCATCACCGGCAGTGGCATTTTGTCAATCCCTTTTTCTTTGTACTGGGGATCTATGGTGGGGGCGTCGTCTGAAAATCCCGCTGGGAACCTCTGGAGCTTTAGCTCCTGCATCATTCTAGCCATCATTCTATCATAATGCCAGTTTTGCACATCCATGTCATCCTGGCAATCTGCCCAGAATTCTTCCATGTGTGCTTGGTGGGGCTCCGAATCCCGGGGCAGTGTTGTTGCAATTCGGCCATGCAGATCAAAATTTTTCTGCGACAAATAAAATTTCTACAAGTTATAACATTGAAGTTCATTATCTACTTCCTTTGCGGTGGCCAGATTGCAGGTGTAGTTCCCAGATGAGATTGGGAAGGAAACGTTTGGGACCTTCTTGTGGACCAAGAGGGTGTGCAGCTCCATCATCTACCGGCAATATTCCAGCAGCACGATCTTGTCCCCGCAATGCTTGGGCAACAAGTAGGGTTTCCCAGAGAAGCTGGCGACCCTAATGTATGTGTGCTACTAGAACTGGATATATTAGTGCCCATAACTACTAACCAATTTCATCGCCTCAATAGACAGGCAGTATCCAGCATCCCGGGTGGGCGTGAGAAAATGGTAGTAAACGAAGGAGTCGTTTACCCGGTGATAACTGGGGAAGCTGGCTTCCCATTGAATCTGTGGGAAATGGGCCCACGGTGTTTTTTATCCCGGGCCTAGCCTGAGAATGCCATTTTTAAGCAGGCCATTGGAGTGGGGCCTCTGTTGGGCCAAAGCCCAGAAAACATAAGAAGTCATGTAGAACTTCTTCTTCTCGTTCAGCTGCAGGAACTGGGAGTCGACATGATTGGAGATAATGGTCGCCCAGTCAAAGAATTCTCTTTTAGTGGAGATGCCTAGGAGGAAATATTACATCCACTTTGCAAATTCCTGGGCGGAGGGTTTCCCAAATACCCGGGCCAATGCTATCATCCCCATTTGGATGCTTTCCTTGAATTCAGAGCGGGGGATATCTATCTTCATTCTTTTTGGATCCCTCTTCGGGACCTTTAGCCAGTTGGTGTTCATGTACACCCGGGGGGAATCCTCCAGTTGGTTGAATTATTTCAAGGCTTCTGTCCTTGTGACCACCGAGGCCCTATCAAATTGCGGGATACCCAGGCCCGCTTGGAAAGTAACTGGGTCAAGGGACACCAGTGGAGTGGGGAACCCCGTGGGTTTTGTAGTTGCTAACATGACAGCCTAGACGGAAGAGTTATAGTTGGTAGCCAGGGTGAGAACAAGCTTCGGAGACTGCACAGAGCATGGGAAGCAAGCTGCCTGGAGAATCCCAGAACCTCCGACGTTGGTTGCAATTTTGTCTCCAGCCTGCCGCTGGATGTGCATTATCTTTACTGGGGCCTGCATTTCTGCCCAAGTCCCGACACTGGAGTCGGTCATAAATTTTACCTGGGACTCAATCTTTGAGCCCATAATCTCCTCACCCTGCATATACTTCATGGTGAGGGGCAGCTTTACCAGGGCCTTCTCTATTTTAGACTTTGTCGCTGCCCTGGTCTCAGTTGTGGATGGCAACTCTTGACTTCCGGGAGGAGATGATGCGGATGCTTCAGACATGGTTGTAAAATGAATTCTGGACCTGTGAGACAAAGCGACCATCATAACATATTTATCAAAATAAAATAATAACTCCGGGGTCCAGAGTTCTTACCGTTTCGCCATTTTCTTTTCCTGAAAATTTAATTTTACGCATAAGTACCCGAAAAGCAAAAACATAAACTTAGCATTTTCCATTATATCTCTGAGTCTGGGAAATTTTATCACACTTGAGGATGTCACAAGATGAATGGTGGAAAGAGGCCTGAGGCCTGGAGAAATGACCGTTAGCAAAGAAGAATGTGGAAACAAGTCCACGTGGACGCCACGTGCACTGGCATTGAATAGATGTGATGGCACTGGCGGCGGAGCCAACTGTTCGAATGCGCGAAAAGGGAAAGCCACTTGGCCAGAAGTAATTACGCACATGGAAAATAAATGAGGCTCTAATAGCCTTGATGGAGGAGAGAGAAAACTGCCTGTTTGAAACCGGCCAAGCCGAGTTTCAAACAGGTGGTTTTCTACCTCGAAACAAGCTTTGAAGCGAAAAACAACAGCAAGGGCGACTTGACCAGCTTGTCGAGCCACCTGGAAGGATATACAGGGAGCCGAGGGGTATACACATGGAACAGAGGAGATATATAAGGGTTGCCTACAGAAATATACATATATACATAAATATACACACGGATGACTCTGCGGGAAAAACCAGGCACGACAGAAATAGCTATATACAAATACTTACATTATGCACATATTATCTACAGACTATTTACAAATTATTTATAGACTATCTACATCTGCGCAAAAGGCAGACAACCTTCTAGCAGAGCCAAGCCGCCAACAAGTGGCAAAACCAAAAGACCGAAGAAAGAACAGAGAACAAAGGCAAACGAAAACAAAAACAGACCAACCCAAAGAAAACCAGAAAATGAAAGCAAGAAGGAAGAGGAGGGAAGCAAAGAAACCAACCTAAAAATGCAGAAGGCGGAGGAAGGGAAAGATTACCAGGAGAACTCTGCAATCAACTTTGAATCGTCAAGCCATCAAGATCACCACCACAGAGCACTAGTGTACGTCTGAGAATAGTAGGTGGTGTTAAGCTTTGATTATCCCAAATTTCTCTGTAACTGTTCTGCTAATCGCTTTGAAAATCACTCTATTTTTCTCTAAGTGCTCAAAGATTTTAATCGCGGTAAGTGTGAAAATGACAGGCGAGTCTATTTATACCCGTGGTAAAAGGTAATCCTCCTCCTCCAGAGATTTCAGGTTAGGAAAAACCTCCAGACTCCGGGCCCGGGGATTTCTTACGAGGATGTTCTTAAGACTTAGGAACATTATCGCAACAAATCCTGGAGTCTGGAATCTGGCTTCCAACCAAAAAGGCAACCTCCGGGATCCGGGATCCCAGAGGGAAAACAAACCAAGAAAACAACACACACATCGGGGAAGAAAACCCCGGAGAAAGAAAGCAAAAAGGAAAAGAAAGACAAGGCAAATTCGCAGCAAAAAGAAAAGCAAAAAAAAAAAAAAAAGAAGGGGGACCCAACATTTTGCACACAAAATGTAGGGACGGGGATGCAGGGCATAACACTTCTTTCTTTTACAATCTTATCAATATCCTCAACAAATATTTGTCTACACTGTTGCAGTTTCATGTACTGTGTATTCTCTGAATACTCCCCCATAGTCATGCTTACCTACTGTGTTCCTTTACTCCCCCATAGTATAAGCTCCTTGTATGTATTCCCTTTTTGTCTTATTTTTACTGGTACATACTCCCCCATTGACATCAATGGTAATGGGTACCATAAACCATTCTACACAGGTACTACTCCAGAAGTAGAGTAGTCAACCATTCATCAGTCACACAAGACTGATGTACTTGCTACTTTTTCTAATCAGACTTAGGAGAGGGAATGACTCCCAACTTCTCCCTTAGATACTCAA
>MU224882.1:1773047-1786443 GCA_018584345.1 Thuja plicata | reverse complement strand
GGATAATCCGCTCGGCCCGTCCGGTCGCCATCGGCACCTGCGGCCGTAAATAAGGGTGAATGTGGGGGGGGGGGAAACCTTGTGGATCCCTCCCACATGTAGTTGTTATTTTAGTTTTTTTAAAATCTAAATTTTATTTTTTTTCATTTAAACTAATACTTAAATTATGAAGAATGCATTCGGTTATTTTTTTCTATTAAATGGTAAATCTTTATCGTTTTTATTTATTTATTAGATTTTATTTATTATTGAATTTAATTAATAATTATTTTGTATTATAATTTGATAGTTAATTTAATTATTAAATGTGTTTAATATATAATGTAATTAACACAATTTATTTATAGTTTTAATTTAATATATTTGATTTTTAATGGTAGTTAATATAATAATTATTATTTTGAATTAATAAATTTTTAGTATTATTAATTTTGAATTAATATATTTTTTATTAGATATGATTAATTTAATTAATATGTATTATTAATTACTTTAGGTAAATGTAGTTATTTAATCGAAGTTAATCAAGTGGCTTGTACTATGTAATCATGAGGTAACTCAAAATTTGGGAATTAGACTAATTTGATTTAATGTAGTATCATGATTAGATTATTTGAATTACAAGAGGTGGTTTTAAATAGTTCTTATTGCAATTAATTTTAAATTATTTCAGATTAAGGTATTAACTAAATGAAGCTTATGCTCAAGTTGTCTAGGAATGATTACATACATATAGTTCACTTTTCAATCTTTTAAGACGTTTCTATTCTTATGCAACTGCATGGTTCCTTTTTGCGTATATGTGTAATTATGGGGACATTAGATGACCTAGGATGTATACAGAGGCTGGGGGGAGTGTTTATTATTTCTGTTACTTTATAGCGTGTGTGTTCATGTTATTACCCTAAATAGACCATGTGACCCTTTCGATCGTGTTATCATATTTTTGGGTATCTGTTGGGTTAGATGACCCTAGGACTTAAAACCAGAGGTTTTAGGATTGTACTTTCTGTATGATGTTATTGTGATGTTAGTTCATGATTTATGATAATGTCATAGTCCTGATTTCCTATACCCAACCTAAATTTTGTTAGGATGTGCTTTATGGTCTTATGAGTATACTGTGGTTATTATTGTGGTTATTCGAGAACCTATGAGCTCCTAAATGAGAAGGATGTGATTTGTGATTATGTATATCTTCATGTCTTGATCTTGAGCCTAGGTAAGTTAACTAAGTGTACAGTGGGGAAGTGGCTTGCAATGGGGGTCTAGGACTCTTAGTGGTTACTAGGTAAACCTATTGGCAAGTTACTTAATAAGTGAAAATATGATACATTAAAGGGGTTTAAAATGAACTAATAAGATGGCTGAGTCTCTACCCATGCCTTGAGTGTTTTCGCATGATAGGATGGGAGTTGGGATCCTTGTCTTCATGAAAGGATCACCGAGCCACATAGTGTCACTTGGAGGCTAGGGTCAAGAGGTACTACTAGGGTTACCTTCAAGGTTGGACTTATGTGATGACACTTCCTTATATATAGCTTAGGTTATCCTACATGTGTCATTTACTTCTGGTGTGGTTTAGTGTTCCTTATTTTGGATTAGAATGCTTATAGGATCTTCCTTTGCATTGGAGTATGAGGTCATGTATACCTTGGTGTTTGTGTTCTTGTTGTATACCCCGTGTGATGGGCGTGTTACTATCTCCTCAGCACGGTGGGAGTGGACCTTTGGTTCCACGTGGTCGGGTGGTAGTGATTCTTATTACCATTGAGATTCTGATGGATTCTTCTTCATTCTTGGATGTTCCTTGTTACAGTTTCAGCTTCCTAGTCTTTTGGAGACTTGCTTAGTTATTTGAGTTGTGTATTTATACCATATGTTTATATTGGTTATCATCCTTTGGTGGATGCATTGTATTGTTACATACCCTGCGACTTGTGCAGTGGATGTTGAATTAGGTAGTGTACCTTAAGGTATCAGTTGTATATGTAATCTTTATTATGAGATGTGTAATATTGGTTTCAGATTATGTAACCTTATGTCAGTTCTTATATTTGTATTCGTAGATTAGTTTGTTTAAGTAATTCTATGTCAAGGAACCCTCAAGGAATTTTAATCATGTATGAGTCATATTTCATGTACGTCATGTACTTCATTGTATTGCTTCCACATTTTTATTAATATTGTTTGTAAACATTTTTAAAAAATATATTCTATGAACTTAGTGTCGTGTTTAGGTTAAGTTCTCCTGAGTTCCCTAGCGGGGCATTACATGTGTTTCTTTCTCTTAGTTTTTTAGATTTCTTTAAATGACCCGTGTTGCTTCGTTGTTGCAAGATGATAAAGGAATTTCAATGTCGTAAACATTCTTCTATTTGTATCTCTCCTCTTCTATATGTAAATAGTTCACTTTGACATAATTCTGATATATATGAGTTATCATATGACCTAATGACCCTAGAGTTAGTAGATCCCTTTTGTGCTTTATCTTTGTCATGTCTTTATTTCCCTTGATTTTTTCCTATTTGGGGACATTTCATAGTGGAAACCTCTCTAGTGGATGCACGTACGGTCTGTTAAAGACATTACTCCCATTAAGGTGCTTTCAATTTCTTTAATGTGGGGGCATACACTCTGTTCCATTTTCACACTCACTATGGTTTGATGTTATCTTTTCATTTTGATCCATGTGAAAGACAATGTTTTTCCACATGCATGATCTTTCCTTTTGATCCATGTGAAAGACAATGCTTTTCCACATGCCCTATTTTTCCTTTTGATCCATGTAGAAGATAATGTTTTTCCACATGCCTGATCTCCTTGTCCTTTTGATCCATGTGGAAGAAAATTATTTTACACATGCTTGATCTTCTTTTCCTTTTTGATCCATGTGGAAGATAATGCTTTTCCACATGCCTGATCTCTCTTTTAGGTCACTCTGTGGGCACCCCCTTTAAAGGTGGAATTGACTCTGAATTTCTCTTCTCCTTTTATCTTTCATGGTTCACCTAGCACTACATAGATAGCATGTGGGTTCATGGTCTCTCACGATGTTTCTCTTATCTTGTTTATTGATTCAATGAGAACTTAAGTCACTTGGGACTTGATGTTTTCTTATTCCTTAGCCTTGATGAGATCATGCCTATACATCAGATCTACTTTACCATGAGGATGATTTTATCTCATACTCCCTCCAAAGTGGGGGATAAATGTATCATCTTAAAAATTTAGCACCCATAATTGGATGTCTTTTAGGGCCTATTAACCCCATTTTGGTGATTTCAAGATCTAACTATTGGTTTTGCCACTTTTCCCTTTTTCTAGATTCTTTTCCACACTCCCTGATGTGTCATCACCCTTTCCAAGGCACTTTTACCTGTGGGTCACATGAAAATTCAATTAAACCCCCAAGGGTGAGGTTGAACTTTGTATTCACCCCTATGGGTCTGCCTTGTTTGTTCTCAAAGCTTGATATCGGGACCCTTCTCATATGTATTTTTCATTTATTTTTCTAAGTCAACCTGCCCGCATTTGAATCTCAAAATGAGTATTAAAGGATGCTCTATCCCCTCATTTTGCAACATAAGATCACTCAATAATACATGAACATACATTGTGCCAAGATTATGCAAGCATAAGCATTAAAACATTCAAGTGGTGAAGGAAAGGCATTCATCTAAGGTCTCCAAGTCTTCTTCCTAGATCCGTCCAAGAAATTCAATCTCCTTCCTTTGATGCAAGATTTATCTCACATGATGGAAAGGTAGAGAGATTGTGAAGTGGTGCAAGGAGGTTCCTTCTTCAAGGGGCATAACTAAATTCATGATCTACAGATGGTGATTGTAGATCTAATAAATTTATAAGCACATCCTTGAGCTCTCTACATCTCCATTCCAAGTTCAAATGCAAGCATCTTCATGAATTTGTGTGATTTCTACATCCATTTATAAAATTTTACACAAGGTGAATAAAAAATTTACCTTCCTTTCATTTTTAGATCTGCATTTTACTTTTCAATTTCAAGGTTAATTTATAAATCAGGGATTGACCAAGGCAAGCCCCTTTCCACAAATAATTTCCCATTTTTCGTCTGTTGGAATAGGTTTCAGGGTCTGTGGAGGATTTGGGCATTTTTGGGGTCATCCCAAAAATCTAAATCAAAAAATACACAATCACCAACAAAGGAGTATAGTCAAATCTTGACTTGTACCTGGAAAGTTGACTTGTTCCTTAGAGGATCATAACTTCATAGTCAAGAGTTACACGTGCGAGAGCCCCACATCTAGAACAATTTTAGTCTATGACCTCCCAGTGGCTGGAAATTGTAGTTTTAAGGCTCATAACCTCCTAATTTCTTTCAAGGTGCACAAACATGTGTTCCTTTTTACATTTTTCTTTCAGATCTATTACTACACTTGTCATTTTAGTTACTTTCCATATATTTACTTGTTAGTTAATCAATTAATCAAATCTATTAATTACTCAATAGTAGAAATAGGTCTTATCCTCCTCCCTTTGCATCTAGTTTTTTCATTATCATCCTTTCATCTTGGGTTGTGCTAATCAAGATTAGATAAAGAGAGGCTGGATTTTTCTATTTCCCAATGTATACCATAGGAACTTGGTGAGTGATCTCTACCTTAGCATTTTCTCACCATTTTCCTATATACAATGATATAAAATATTCTCCTACTCCTTTTTTATTTATCTTGCATTGCTTTTCAAAGTTCTTCATCATGGTGCTCATATTTTTATAATGTGTCCACTTTTATTTTTCTCTTTCTAATTGTGATCCATCTTGAATAGAAGAATCTGATGTTGAATTATTAGGGTTTTATTGAATTGATTTTAGAAAACTAAGTTTTTCCTTGCCTTTGTTTGATAGAGAGGGATTAGTTTCTTCATGACTTGATGTAGTGGTTTATCATTTGTATTTTCTTCTTCCTTTTTTGGATATGGTGACCTTATCCTAGGATCTTTTTCCTTAGCTTGTTCTCAATGTGAGGTAGATTAGAATCCTCATTATTGTGTGGCACAAAAGAATTGGTAACCAGTTTGACATGATATCAGTATTGAAAGGGGTTAAGATCTCCACTGATTGTTATTTCCTATTCAAGATATAGGAAATTGTAAATACTGATGATAGGTGGATGGAACAACTTGTATCTCATGAATCCATGACCTTCCAAATAATATGTTATAGGTAAAATTGAGATCAAGTACTTGACGAACTATTTCTTTCTGAATAGGTTCTAATCAAATAGGTAGAATGACTATTCCTTTGGAAGATTTCTCTTCATTGTCATACAGTTTAATAGTTATTTTTCTCTTAGGATCTACTGACTCTTTAGAATATCCCAAGGATTTCACCAGATTTAGTGTACAAATATTTGGGCTAGCACCTCCATAAATTATGACTCTATTGACCCTATGCTTTTGGATTAGGAATTTGATATGAAAGGGAAATTTTTATGGATAATTAAGGGACATGTCATGTTTCTCATAAAATGATAGGCAATGTGGTACAATATGATAACTAACCATGTTTTGAAACTAGTCTATGTCCAGGTTGGTAGGAACTATTGTATATACCAAAGCCTTTTCTAGGATCACTTTATGTGTTGGTGAAAGCTATAACAACTCAAAGATTGATATGTGTGTGTGTGTGTGTGTGTGTGTGTGTGTGTGTGTGTGTGTGTGTGTGTGCTGGAAACACTAAGAGGGGGGGTGAATTGGTGTTTAACTAATTATTCTATTTCAGCAACTTTAAATATAAATCAATTATATAATACTTGAAGCGTAACACAAGATCACATAACACATAATATGATTACGAGGAAACCTTGATTAGAGGAAAAACCCCGGTGGGAATTAGTACCCACAAATATGCACTAGTATAATGAACCTATTAAAGTTCATTTTCCCTATTAGGAGCAGTATTTACAATGCAAGTACAATGACCTAGTTAAGGGCCTGACCCTGTTAGGAGTCTTTTACAAATAAAACTATTAGGGCTAAGGACTCACTGTCCAAGAGCTCACTACTCAATGAGAAAGAAGGCTACAACCTCCTGAGAATAGATATGCACTATATCCAAAAGTGAACTGTTGTATGTGACATAGATGTCTAATCAGTTCCAGTTATGTGCTTATGCTCTTATATTATTTAAGGACTCATACTCATACTAACATCTTCATACTACTCTTCTACATATCTGCTCTGATTATTTATTCAACACCTCTAATATAACTTATCATTACATATATATATGTTCATGCCTGAATAGATGCGACCCAAAACAAGACCATAGTCAGCCCAAAAACATAATACACAATGCTTCTAAACAAATTGGCTTAAGTATGTTTATAACAATAGTAAAGACATGATTAAAAACATACTATCATAGGCATTTGTCCTTTACACAACAAAATATTATACGCTGATCCAAAACATAAGTTGGCTCCATGATCTATCTTCTGAACTACAGTAGTACTATTCTTGTTGCAACTTATCCATACTGTTATTCCATACCATACGTGTCTGGACTTAGTATGTACACATAACATACCCTGATTTGATCACTCACATGTGTGCTGATGTACTGATCACTGCATAACTCTGTCTGCATTATTTTCTATACTTAGTCATTTTTGTCTTCCAAGTTTAATTGACAGAAACTCTATATGAATTTTTTTCCATAATGACAACACAAAATAAGTCATGTAACCTCTGGGAGTCAACTTGCCAACAATCTCCCCCTTTGTCCTTAATGGCAACAAAGGAATGTGACCAAGTTAGTCAAAATTGAATTAACACAAAAAGAGTTGTATATCATTATATATTTTTAACATATACATACACTACTCCCCATATTTATGATTATTCTTTATATACATTACTCCCCCTTTGACATTAATTACAAAGGTGTCCAAAAACTTGTAAGTCTCTAGATACTTACTCCATGTATGCATCTGGATATCCAATCTAAAGAGACTTGATCTCTTTCTGCCAAAATTCCTTCATTGCATCAACTGTCTAGAGATGGGCACATAGAGCATATGTGAGCTTTTCCATCTTTGTCAAGTCCATGCTTGGTCCTTGATCATAGGTAGAAATTGTTGAATCAATCTGGTTAATATTTTCATCTAAAACTGCGAAGGAGGGCGCTAGTGCATTTCTTAGTTGAGTCTGCCTGATCCTTATCTTACTGATCTCCATTTTAGCTTTTTCTATCTTGTCCAACTGACCTTGATAGATATTGTTGCATATTTTCATGTCTTGCATGGATGTTTCAACTAATTTTCTAACACTGTCAACCAAGATATCTGCCTCTTCTATTTTTTTGATATGTTCTAAGGTGAATTTCAATATGTCCATACAGTTTTCTACTATATTCCTGCCTTTGATTGCATGTTCTTTCAACATAGACTGACCAATCCTTAATGACTTTAAGTCTAAGGAAAAATTCTTTATGAGTTCATTCAATCTTTCCTTTTTGTACTCATCTTTTGTAATTGTAGTAGATGAGTCTACTAAGCTTGTAAAATGTTCTTTGAAGCTTGTTAGAATGTTGTCTACATCATCAACTGACTGAATTTTAGATACTTTCTTCTTCACAAGCACTGGGTCATTTAGAATGTTCACTGATTCCAAAAAGAGAGGGTTTCTCATAACTTGTTTCTCTTTGGCTTTTTCCATGGCTAGGATGCTGATCTTGATTAGGTCTTCTTCTCCCCATGCATCCAGACTTGCCGAGTCAGGAGTTAAACTTGACAACAATGAGTTTGATGGTTGACTGGATGGTGTGAATATAGTATTCTGACTAGTATCCACGCATCCTCTTTTTACTGGGATCTCCATGACTAGTGTCTTATTATTTTGATTATCTTCCTCTTTATTCAAGTCTGTTGAATCTTTAGAGGGATATTCATATTGTTGTAAAGATGTGTAATCGGTGCATACCTTCTTTGTCTCCTCAATGCTAACAAATGATTTTTCAACTTTGTCCATGTCATTATCAGAAGCGGTCATGGATATCTTGATATCATCAATCACTATAGTATCCCCTGAGTCTTTTGTTGTATCAGAAGGTGCTGAAACCTATGGACCTATCTTAGGTGCATTCTTAATCACTGGTTCTATAACTTGTTTGGGATAGACTGGAGTTACCTTTGTTGTAGGCACCGTTGATGGATACATATGTCTATCCAGAAATACCCTCTCAAATGCTTTCTAAGTATCTTCACCAACCAGATCATACTCCTTATTCATGATATGGAGAACTCTTGTTTTGGTTTGTAGGTGTATCTTTACTAAATCCAGCAGAATAACTTTCTCATCATGTGAATATACTGGGAGAAGACTATCCAATGTTTCTTCTCTTATCCTCATATCCTCTTCAATTGCTTGCCTCTTTAATAGATCAAGTATGTTCCATACCTTGTCTAGTATGACTATTTTGAGTTCTAATACTTTCCTTTTGAACTTAATCATGTGAGAGATGATCATAGAATGAATCTCTAATTTGTCTATATCTTGATATTTGTCATATACATTCTTGAGAGATTCTATTCTTCCTTCATTAACAATTTTGTTCTTTAGAACAGTTATACTAGGTCTAAATCCTACCTCAGGAGGGGCTTGTGTGTTATTTACCTTGCTTCTTGTAGTTCTTGAGTACGAATGACTTTTAGGAACTTGCTTCTTCCTTCTAGTCAGCTTGCTGGGTAAAAAAGGCGGAGAAGATTCTAGATCAATGGTGGTTGATGGCATAGATGTGTCTACATTTGATTTCTTCTTTTTCTTTTTAGGCATATCATTAGTCTTTTTCATTTTCACTTCTGTGGGAGTTTTCTCAAGTTCTTTGGCAATCTTAGCTTCCCTATCTCTATCTAGGTCTTCTTGTGTAACACCATGAACTTTTAAGATATTTGAGGTAATCCTCAATGCCTTCCTTTTGTTGTTAGCACTCTATAAGACAAAATCAACTTTATTTGTCTTTTCTCTGTAAGTACCCCATCTAGGTTCATTGGGATCCTTGGGCGTAGATAGGAGGACTTGTGCATAACCTTCTAGAACATTTTCTTCAACTTCATAACCGAGAGGGTGAATCCATTTTGTTCTAGGCTCAACTACCTCCATGCAAGTACAATTAGTTTCCACCATGAAGCATATGGTGTCTTTATATTTCTCAACTATCTTCTTAGGTATCCTCAACCTCTTATGGATCTTGATCCTAAATGTTTTGATATCCATATCCATAGTATCTTTTGCACTACTCTCTGATGTGGTTTTTAGTGATATCTGAGTCATAGTAGGTTTAAGTCATAGTAGGTTTACTTCTATCTAGGTAAAGATTTGCAACTTTACCAACAATGTGGAAGTACAGATAGATGATCAAAGAGCCAAACCTAAATATCTTTCTCTTTTCATTTTAATAGCCTTGATGTTATCAATCAGCTGTGCATGCAATAGTTCACAGAGATTTTACTGTGTTATCATTCACTATCCTTATTACTGCCAGAACTGTTTGTTGTGGACACACTATTTAGTCTGCTTGTCTGCTGAAACTTGTATCCAAGTATCATAGTGAGTAGTTTGATATCATCCTCCTTAATAGGATCAACTATCATACTACACCTATCACTTCTAGATAAGCAAACTTGTTCAACCTGCTTCTTAACATCCTTTCCAGTAGGAAGAACTGGTCTATTCTTAGGAAGTCTAGTCATTTCATGGATTAGGTCTGTAGTGATGTGGACAGGAACCTCACCAATCTAGTATAGGTCATCATGTATCCTGCTCAGTAATATCTTCACCCATTCTGGCTCATAGAACTCGTGCGCGTTGGAATATTCAAAGATAGGGTTATCAGTGAGATGCGCATATTCATCCTTGAATGAGTAGTCTTGTTTCATCATTGAACCCATAAGAGTTACTATGTTGTTGTCTCCAACTATTTATTTCTTGTAATATATATACGTGCAAATGTCTTCTACATGCATGACTCCAAGTGGAGTCTTAGAAAATGCTCCCTCTACATCATCTAGTATGGATTTGAATGAATGCTTCTTAAAGACAAATCTCTTCCTTTTAGCAATGTCAAACACAACCGGGGTTGCCATACTTACTTGCAAATTGGATAAATAGGGTTTCACAGTAATTTGAAATGACACGACTGCTAGGGTTCTATTTCAACTTGTAATTCGTTCACCAACTGATCAAATTGATACCTTTGATTGCTTTGATGCTTAGTGCTCCTATGCTCTCTGTAGGTTTTATGATCTCAGATGTAAACAATGAGAGTAATCAATCAATCCACTGATTTATATAAAAAATTTCCGCATTTAATGTCATAAGTTCTTTTACTGAGACTTTCAAACTTTATTCAAAATGAATTATAGACAATATGTGAATGAATGCTACATTCTTTTGTTATCACTGACATGAATCCAAAGGCGCATACTCAGAGGTGAGTATGTTAGTAATAACTGAGAGGGGGGGTGAATCAATGGCCTCAAACACCTCTCTTTTTAAACTTCAATCCACCAATTAATACACCTCAGATTATTAAGTCCCTACAAGATGTATGCCTTTGAAATACTTGAAATAAATAACTGTCTATTGGTTTACCTTGTCTGTCCTTCTTCTCTTTGATAACTGATAAGCAATAAAAATTATTTACCAATACTCAGTAAATATGCAGAGTATACCAGTCAATCCATAGATGCATATGTGAAATGTAAAACAATAAAGTAATAAACCATACACACATAACACAAGGATTTTAACATGGAAACCCTGTTAAGGGAAAAACCACTGGGATAGGTACCCCAAATTTTCACTCTTCTGAAGTGAGCCATGTTAGGAGCCAACCCTGTTAAAGGTTATAAACACACTGTTAAGTGTGACCTTGTTAGAGGATTTTTATACATAGTTTGTCACTAAGTATTTGGCATCTATGCTACCATCCTTGAATCAGTCTCATGACTGTCAATAGGCTTTATGCTAATCTTACTACCATCCTTGAATCAGCCTCCTTATTAAACTATCAATAGGCTTTAGGTAAGACCAATGCTAATATCATGAGTCAACCTTCTATTAATTTGTTAGGATATACCTCAATTACAAAAAGACTGTTAAGTCCTGTTCTGTTAAGAGACTTAATGCTTCAATGGTTAAACTGAAACATAATGACCTGTTTCTAATGCAACTTTGAATTGTTGATATTCAGATCTATTTACATACAATACCTTTCTGATTAATGTATCAATTCTATTCATTTTTTCTTCATTCTTTCTACTCTATGATAGTGTGCTTCACTATGTGTCGGTGTCTGTAGAATTCTTTAGCTCTCCCTTAGCTTGATTGATCAGGACTGTATGAAGTTTAACCTTCATCAGTTTCTCTTCAGCATCTTCTTTTAAATCACTCCCCTATGTATCTGTGTCCTTTTTAAATTAATTATACTTGTCTCTTATATAGACATGATATTCCTTAATTCTTGGTTCTTGATTCTTGGCATAAAAAATAATCCAGCTAAATTGATTTACGACTTTAACTCTTGATTTATCTCATAGTTATCTCCTTGCCAGCTATGTAAATCATCTTTAAATCACTTACTTAAACATGTTTGAATAAAACAAATAAAACAACCAGTTAATTCTTTCTTTAAGCTTTGCCAGCTAGATATTTTGTCATTTTCTGATCTCTCTGTTCCGTCGGTCAATTCTGTAGTTCGTCGCTAGTAACAACTGCCAATTCCATTAGTATAACTTCAATTAGCTTTAGGATCTCCGTCCGTCGGGCATCATTGGATCTTTCTTTTTGAGCAACACTATTTTTAGCTCATTGAACATCCTTTGATTCTGCTTCATTGGGCAACACTATCTTCTGCGTGTTGGGCATCACCGTGACTATATCTCTGTATTTACCAATGGTGTGCACTCCACCAGTGTAGTCCTGTCACTTGGTGAATACTTGACTTTTATGCATTTTTGAAAGCATAACCTCTATTCTATTGATTCTCTAAAGTCTTTGGCATTATGTATATGACCATATAGAAGATATCAAGTTGACATCAATGACAATACAAACCATTAACTGATTTAATGTCTTGCATCATCTTCAAATTAATATTGTCAAACATTCAATCAGTTAAATGTCATCAATCTCTCCCTTTTGCATAGATGTCAACATACTATATTATCACACTATACTATTTCTAATACAACATGAAATACAATTGTTGAGATTCATCAAATTACCAAACTATTTGTTTTGATAAATGATAAGAATGTCTGACCACTGGTAAGCTCTATGTTAGCTTAGATTTGATTCTTGCAGCTTTCCTATTTCTTCTTCTGATGTGTTGTGACCTCTGTTGGTGTCAATTTTCTCTCTTTTTTCTTTGATGTCTCTGTCTTGTATTTGAAACTTTTATACAAATACTCTCTCTATGGATATGATCTCTCCCTATTTGGAGTAATCTGATAATAAATAGTTTCTGAGGATAATATGGATACATTCTCTCCCTTTGGCATTAATGCCAAACAAATATTTTCATAAATATCTAACATTTTGTCAAGAAATTTTCATCTATCCATAATATATTCCTTTAATTTCCTGTATCCATCATCAATATAACAGTTTGCTCTGGTGCTTGGTTATGATATATACCTTTTTGTATCTAGATGTAGCTTTGAAGTTCAACTTCTGCTTGTATTAATCATGAATGATATTCTGATAATAGATGGATGATGCATCTTTCAATCATTTTAATGATTGATAGACATGGGTTTTACCCCTAGTCTTTTTCTTAGGTACTCAAATATATCCTTGGGTAGTGGCTTGGTGAAGATATCAGCCAATTGTTCCTTTGATTGCACATATTCAAGTATCACCTCTTTTTCTTGAACTTGTTCTCTTAAATAATGATACTTGATGGCAATGTGTTTAGTCTTTGCATGCATCACTAGATTCTTGGAAATATTTATTACACTGGTGTTATCACAATAGATAACTACTGGTTCTATGATTTTCATATGCATACCTTCTAGCAACTATTTGATCCATGCAATGTTTGAGCAGTTTACAGCAGCAGCAACATATTTTACTTCTACAGTAGACTGAGAGATGCATCCTTGCTTCTTGCTAATCCATGTGACAAGTCTATCACCCATAAAGAATGATCCTCCAGTTGTGCTTGTCCGGTCATCAAGATTTCCAGCCCAATCAGCATCAGTAAACACTTTTAGTTCAAATTTGCCTTCTCTTCTATACCATAAGCCAAATTCCTCAGTATTCTTCAGATATCTTAGAATTCTTTTCACAGCAGTTATATGTGATTCCTTGGGGTTAGCAAAAAATCTAGCAACAATTCCTACTGCATGTG
>MU224882.1:1701876-1771460 GCA_018584345.1 Thuja plicata | reverse complement strand
CTTTCCATTTCTATCATCTTTTAAGACATAGCATTGACTTCCAAATATTTTGAAGTAACTTACATTAGGTGTTTTACCATACCATAGCTCATAAGGAGTCTTTTTTGAGTCCTTTTTCAATTGTACTTTGTTAAGTGTATAAACAATAGTGCTAACAGCTTCTCTCTAGAAGATCTGTGTGATTTCCTTCTCTATCATCAGTGTTCTTGCATAGTCAACTATTGACCTGTTCCTTCTTTCAGCAATCCCATTTTGCTATGGTGTTCTTGGTGCACAAACCTGTCTTTTTATACCATGCTCATTACAGAAATTAGTGAATTCATCTGATATAAATTATCCTCCTCTATCTGATCTCAAACATTTCAAATCCTTACCACTTTTTTTTTCTACCATAGCTTTATACCATTTAAACATCTTGAATGCTTCAGATTTTTCTTTTAAAAACATGACTGTCATCATTCTAGAGTAATCATCAACAAAGAGAATAAAATATCTATCTCCATAATAGCTCTTTGTCCTCATAGGTCCATATAAATCAGTATGGACTAAAGCTAGAATATCATCAGATGTATGGGTTTTTCTTTTGAAACTTGACTTTGTCATTTTACCTTTTTGACAATTTTTGCACATGATGTTGTCTAGCTTTGTCATCGTTGGTAAGCCTCTTACACTTCTTTTCCTTCTTATTTTCATCATGTTTTCAAAGTTTACATGACACAACCTTTTGTGCCATAGTCATATGTCTTCATTTCTAGTCATCAAGTAAGTGGGGTTAGTATCATTCAGATAGAATAAGTTACCTTTGGTCTGTTCACCGGTACCAATCAGTTTTCTTGATTCATTGAAGATCTTTGCCTTTTTGTTCTCAAATGCTAATTTGTGACCTGATTTATTTAGCTAAGAAACACTCAACAGATTATAATTCAATCCTTTTACCTAATAAGCATTTTCACATTTAATCAGGTTATTCAGCATTATTGTTCCTTTACCTTCAATTTGACAAGGATAATCATTTTCCATTTTTACTGTACCACCTTTATAATATTCAAAAGTATTAAAATTTTATTTGTCACCAATCATATGGTGAGTGCAACTACTATCTACAATCAAGATATCATTTTTACTAATCTTAGATACGAGTGTAGTTCCTTCATACCTTTCATCTTCATCTGAATCATCCTTCACAGCTACAAACACTATCTAAACATCATCATCCAGTTCGGTGTCAGTATCTTCATCTTTGCAAGCAGCTAGATAGCTAGCTTTCTTTCCTTTGTCCTTGTAATCTTGGGTATCACTTCTTTCTAACCATTAGTAACCTCTGTAATCTTTGTTATCACCTCTATTAGATTTCTTCTCAAAAGATCTATTGTCACTTCTATCATCTTTTCTTTTGTTAGGACATCTTGCAGAAAAGTGTCCAATCTCTTTACAATTAAAAAATACAAGTGGTAACTTGCCTTTATATTTACCTTTGCCTCTTAGCATTCTTCTTTCCATGAGTTCTTCAATTTCATCTAGATCTTCTTCTTCACTTTCGCTTTCACTGTCTCTTATAGATGAGTGTCTCTGACTAGATTTTCTTATTCTCATAGAAGACTTGAATGCAGACTCTAAGCTTGGTAAAATAGTATTATCAAAGTTATTCATCTCAAATTAAATTAGTCTACCAATCAGGCTATCAAGAGTGACTGTATTATTTTCTACTGCTCTCATTTCTTAAATAGCAGAGACTCTAATAGCATAAATAGGCAATAAGGTTCTTAGGATTTTACTTACCATTGTTTCCTCTTCAAGTGTACCTCCAACGCCTCATATAGCATTGACTACTTTTATTCTTGTGTTTTACTGTGTGATGTTTTCACCTTATTTCATTCTAAGATCATCAAAATTTCCTCTACGGCTTTCTGCCTTGGCTCTCAGAACATTTACATCACCTCCATGTACAAGTTTCAACTTGTCCCACATTGTCTTTGCATTTTTGCAATCTTTGACATCCTCAAATTCAGCATCAGAGAGTGAGGCTGAAAGCTCTATAACCATACAATTATTTTCATGTTTTACTCTCAATTGATCTACTGTCAATGGTCCTATAGGCAACACATATGAAGTATCTAAGTATTGAATAATATCATTGTCAATACCTGATAAGTGAAGCTTTATCCTACTTTCCCATGAAGCAAAGTTGTCTTTGTTCAACTTGGGCACATTTCATCTGTTCAACTTGTGATCTTTACTTAGGTCTTGAAACCTTCCTTTTAAGTACACAAGCTCTGATACCAATTTTTAGTAATAACTGAGAGGGGGGTGAATCAATGGCCTCAAACACCTCTCTTTTTAAACTTCAATCCACAAATTAATACACCTCAGATTATTAAATCCCTACAAGATGTATGCCTTTGAAATACTTGAAATAAATAACTGTCTATCGGTTTACCTTATCTGTCCTTCTTCTCTTTGATAACTGATAAGTAGTAAAACTTATTTAATGATACTTAGTAAATATGCAGAGTATACCAGTCAATCCATAGATGCATATGTGAACTGTAAAAAAATAAAGTAATAAATTATACACACATAACACAAGGATTTTAACGTGGAAACCCTGTTAAAGAAAAAACCATTGGGATAGGTACCCCAAATTTTCACTCTTCTGAAGTGAACCCTATTAGTAGAAAACCCTATTAAAGGTTACAAACACACTATTAAGTGTGACCTTGTTAGAGGATTTTTATACATAGGTTGTCACTAAGTATCTGGCATCTATGCTACCATCCTTGAATCAATCTCATGACTGTCAATAGGCTTTATGCTAATCTTACTACCATCCTTGAATCAACCTCCTTCTTAGATTTTCAATAGGATTTAGGTAAGACCAATGCTACTATCATGAGTCAACCTTCTGGTAATATTTTAGGATATACCTCAATTACAAAAAGACTGTTAAGTCCTGCTCTGTTAAGAGACTTAATGCTTCAATGGTTAAACTGAAACATAACGACCTATTTCTAATGCAACTTTGAATTGCTGATATTTAGATCTATTTGCATACAATACCTTTCTGATCAATGTATCAATTCTATTCCTTTATTCTTCATTTTTTCTACTTTGTGATGTTGTGGTTCACTATGTGTCGGTGTCTACAGAATTCTTTAGCTCTCCCTTAGCTTGATTGATCACAACTATATGAAGTTTAACCTTCATCAGTTTCTCTTCAGCATCTTCTTTCAAATCACTCTCCCATGTATTTGTGTCCTTTTTAAATTAATTATACTTGTCTCTTATATAGACATGATATTCCTTAATTCTTGGTTCTTGATTCTTGGCGTAATAAACAATCCAGCTAAATTGATTTACGACTTTAACTCCTGATTTATCTCATAGTTATCTTCTTGCCAACTATGTAAATCATCTTTAAATCACTTACTTAACTGTGGTCAAATAAAACAAATAAAACAACCAATTAAATCTTTCTTTAAGCTTTTCCAGCTAGATATTTTGTCATTTTCTGATCTCTCTATTCTGTCGGTCAATTCTGCAGTTCGTCACTGCTAACAATTGCCAGTTCTGTCGGTATAACTTTAGTTAGCTTTGGGATCTCTTTCCATCGGGCATCATTGGATCTTGCTCATTGGGTAACACTATTTTCAGCTCATCAGACATCCTATGATTCTAATTCATCGGTCAACACTATCTTCTACTCATCGGGCATCACTGTGACTATATCTTTGTATTTACCGATGGTGTGCACTCTGCCGGTGTAGTCTGTCACTTGGTGAATACTTGACTTTTATGCATTGTTGAAAGCATAACTTTTGTTCTATTGATTCTCTGAATTCTTTGGCATTATGTATATGACCATATAGAAGATATCAAGTTGACATCAATGAAAATACAAACCATTAATTGATTTAATGTCTTGCATCATCTTCAACTTAATATTGTCAAACATTCAGTCAGTTACATGTCATCAGAGTATACTAGCCACGTAGGGGTACAAAGCTAGAGTAGCTCCCCCTAAGACCATGAGGGTCAACTATCCAGAAGTAGAAGGTGCATCCATTGAGGATGCATCTACTACCTTTTTCTCTTCATTATCCTCCTTTACTTCAACCCATATTTTATCTCAGTTAGCTTTAGCTTCCACAAACTTAACTTCTCCTGATTCCTCAAACAAAGACATCTTAGTATTCTCTTTTCCTTTGGTTCTTGATTTGCAAAACCTTGAGATGTGTCCAGCTTTTCCACATGAGTCAAAAATGATAGGAGGTATGATGTTGTTATTCATCATGCTACACTGCTTGGCTGTGTCTCCATTGTAATTACATATCTGACATGTAATGTTCTATAAGTTTCTTTAAGGTTGATTTCTCTGATTGTATTGAGTATGATTCCTTTGGTTTAGTTGTGACTGATTTCTTTGATGTGTCCTGCAATGAATAGCCCTATGACCAAACTTATTATAGGAGTAACAGTAACCATTGAAGGGCCTTACATTCTTACAATCTCTTGACAAGTGTCCATGCTTGTTACAAGCATAATAAGTATGGTTAATTGTCTTGTGCTTATCTTCTATTTTAATCTTTTCAAGATTTTTAGTTTTCTTTACTGTTGTAGATTCTGTTTGAGATTTCTTTCTCTTGTGATGAATTGGTCTCAATTTGAGATATACTGTATCCCATACCAATGGTATCACCTTTTAGTTTCTGTGCATAAAGTTTCTATTGAGTTAGATCATAACTTGTGTGTAGTTTATCAATCTTATTTTTCGCTCCTGATAGTTCAGATTCAATCTTATTCTTGATGTTTTCCAACTCCAAGATTTCATATTTGCTTGCATGATTTCTTCATCTAACTATTTATTTTATTTTTCCTTTTCTTCAATAGCTAATAGGCTATCAGTTAACTGATCATTCAATTCTTCTACCTTATCTTTTAGAGACATGTTCTCTTCAATCAGTTTCTTGACCATTTTTCCCAAAACATTGGTAGAGCAATCTTTCAGATCTTTCCTTAGCTTCTTGATAAGCATTTGTGAGCCATCAAATTTTAGTTTAAGTTCCTCATTTTATTTCTCACAAATTTCTAGATCTTCAAGGGATGCTTCAAGATTCTTTTTCAGATTTTTAGCTTCTGCTTAATCCATGATCTCCTTAAGTGGTTAAACTTTTATCTCAGAGGACCAGAGCTTTGATACCAATTGTTGGAAACACTGAGAGGGGGGGTGAATCAGTGTTTAACTAATTATTCTATTTTAGAAACTTTAAACATAAATCAGTTATATAATACTTGAAGCTTAACACAAGATCATATAACACATAATATGATTATGGGGAAACCTTGATTAGAGGAAAAACCCTGGTGGGAATTAGTACCCACAAATATGCACTAGTATAATGAACCTGTTAAAGTTCCTTTACCCTGTTAGGAGCAGTCTTTACAATGCAAGTACAATGACCTGGTTAAGGGCCTAACCTTGTTAGGAGTCTTTTACAAATAACCTTGTTAGGGGTGAGGACTCACTATCCAAGAGCTCACTACTCAATGAGAAAGAAGGCTACAACCTCTTGAGAATAGATATGCACTATATCCAAAAGTGAACTGCTATATGTGACACAGATGTCTGATTACTTCCAGTTATGTGCTTATTCTCTTATCTTCTTTAAGGTCTCATACTCATACTGACATCTTCATACTACTCTTCTATATATCTAGTCTGATTATTTATTCGATGCCTCTAATATAACTTATCATTACATATATGTGTGTGTGTGTGTGCCTGAATAGGCGCAACCCAAAACAAGACCATAGTCGGCCCAAAAACATAATACACAATGATTCTAAACAAATTAGCTTAAAAATGTTTACAACAATAGTAAATACATGATTACAAACATACTATCATAGGCATTTGGCCTTTACACAACAAAAAATTATATGTTGATCCAAAACATAAGTCGGCTCCATGATCTGTCTTCTGAACTGCAGTAGTATTGTTCTTGCTGTAACTTATCTGTACTATTATTCCATACCATGTGTGTCTGGACTTAGTATGTACACATAACATAGAACATATATGTGAACATGCATACCATGATTCGATTGCTCACACGTGCGCTGATGTACTGATCACTGCATAACTCTGTTTGCCCTATTTTCTATACTTAGTCATTTTTGTCTTCCAAGTTTACTTGACAGAAACTCTATGTGACTTTGTTGCCATAATGACAACACAAAATAATTCATGTATCCTCTGGGAGTCAACTTTCCAATCTTGTTTTGGGTCGCGCCTATTTAGGCATGAACATATATATATATAGATATAGATATAGATATAGATATAGATATAGATATAGATGTATGTATATATATATATATATATATGCATACATCTATATCTATATCTATATCTATATCTATATCTATATCTATATATATATATGTTCATGCCTGAATAGGCGCGACCCAAAACAAGACCATAGTCGGCCCAAAAACATAATACACAACACTTCTAAACAAATTGGCTTAAGCATGTTTACAACAATAGTAAAGGCATGATTACAAACATACTATCATAGGATTTTGGCCTTTACACAACAAAATATTATACGCTGATCCAAAACATAAGTCAGCTCCATGACCTATCTTCTGAACTGCAGTAGTATTGTTCTTGCTATAACTTATCTGTACTATTATTCCATACCATGTGTGTCTAGAATTAGTATGTACACATAACATAGAACATATATGTTAACATGCATACCCTGATTCGATCACTCAGACGTGCGCTAATGTACTGATCACTGCATAACTCTGTCTACCCTATTTTCTATACTTAGTCATTTTTGTCTTCCAAGTTTACTTGACAAAAACTCTATGTGACTTTGTTGCCATAATGACAACACAAAATAGGTCATGTATCCTCTAGGATCCAACTTTCCAATAATATATATATATATATATATATGGGAGTTTCCTGAATTTGATCTATTAAGTTGTATTTATTGGGTAAAAATATGGAGGATTAGGTCTTTTCATAATGTTGGAAGTTCTAGGTAAAGTAACTTTTGATGCTTGCCCCCGAGTAATGACATTTGCGGGCTCTTTGTTGTGTTTATCTTTTACCACTATGACATTGATGTTTTTCTCATAAAAAGATTAATAATTGATTGTATTATCATAGGTATGGGGAAAAATTACTTTATGGTCTCTATTTTTATTGTATTGATTAGTTTTTGAAGATTCACCCTTGTCATAATTTAGAAAAGGATTTTTAAATGCGGTATTATCTTTTTATTCTTGGGTCCGTCAACTTCAATAATACCATCATCAATGAGGTCTTATACCACATGTTTCAAACTCATACATTCATTTTTTTGTTCCCTTTATTATAGTGATATTAAAAATTATTAGAATCACTCTACCATGATAACTTTACCTAACGTTCATATGGTCTCACCTCCGGTAAAGTTATAAGTTTGTTGGCAACAAGTGTTCTTAGGGATGACTCAAGTGTTTCCCCCAATGGGTTAAACTTTGTATCAGCATTATGTTGGTTTTTGAATTTCTTATGAGGAGAGGTCATAAGGGATGCATAGTTGGTTTCCATTTATGGAAACATTTTTAGTTAACATGATTGGAATGATCAGTAAGATCTTTGCATCATCAATAATGGAAGAAACAGTTAAGTGTGTTGATCAGTGTACATGAAGAACATGTTTCCATCAGATATTTTGGTAGCGGTAGAGTTTGAGTATAGATCATGCATTGTGATCATAGAGGATGTTTTTCTATGGTTATTTTTAATCCATCATTCTAATCGCGATAGTTAATTTAGTGTTTTGAGTGAATTGTATTTGATTTGAAGAAGACAATGTACCTATTGGTTCACCGATCATATTTTCATATTAAATAAGTTAAGGTGGTGGATCTGAGGTTGGATATTGATCATAAACATGAATATTAAATTTGAGGCCAACATGTTAGGTATTTTTTATGTTGATCTCATGGTGGTTGGTCAATGCTTTGGGCTGACTATAATGGAAATTTTCTAGGTCTTAAATGATTTAAGGACAACACTATATAAGGTGATCTAAATCATTTTATTTAGGGTTTCAATCATATTTTCAAGTTGGGAAATTACATATTAAAGGATGAGAGATCTATACAACATCAAATAAAAAAAGAGAGGAGTGGATCTGCTAGGAAAATAGTGTCATTCTATAGATCAAGAGATAAAGTTCATTACTCTAGGCCAACCTTCTAGGTTGGGAAGCTAAATCCATTAACTGGGTAAACTTTAGCAGGTTCCTATTGTAAATCCTTTTACAGGGTAACTTATTAATTGGTTTTTTAAATCCTCTAGAGAGGTACACTCTAACAAGTCTTTTGGTACTTATAACAAGGTACTAATCACTTTTAACAATTTTGGGTATCATCCCCACGATGATTTTATCCCTCTTACACAGGTTTACAAATGAAAAACATGTGTGTCATGTGTGATTATTATGTGGATGCTTGATGTTATTTACTTATATTTGATGTCATCAGTTGTATGTTTTATTATTTGGAAGTTGTCGATTAACTTTGTTAGATCGGTAGTGAAAATTATTAAGTACTTGTCTACACTATTTCAACCCCACCTCTCAGTGCCTATGAATGCTAAAAATTGGTATCAGATCCTTTTTCCTCTTGATATTAAGCTTAACCACTTGTGGAAAAGATCCAAAAAAACCAACATGGAGAGATACAAGTATGAGAAGCAGCTTGAGGATGCAAATAAAGTAATCAATGAACTAAAGGAAAAGCTAAGGAAATCCCTTGCAAAAAGAAGAGAGCATACTGAGAAATTGAGTGAAATCCAAGATTACACTGATCAACTATCTGAAGGTAGTATGTATGAAGAATATTTGGAAGCAATTATAGATATGATGGATAAAAACAATGGACTTAAAGAAAAAGTGGAAAAACTGAAAAGAGAGCTTGAAAGTAAGTCTATCAGGATGTATGAAGAGATTGAAGGAAGAAGAGTTATTGGGGATGCCAAGAAAATTGTTGAAGATGTATTGAATGATAAAGATGAAACCCTAACATAAAATTTGGATTAACTATTTAGATCAGAGAAAGACGTTGTTTTATTTCATGAACATTTACATGACACAAGTGAAGAAAATATTGACATTATAAGAGAGAATGAGGGGCTGAAGAAAGGGAATGATAAGATGAAAGAAGATCTTAAAGCTGTAAATGATCTATTGGATAAATTAAATAAGATTTATTCTAAATTGGATGAGAAAATCACAAGTCAGAGGAGGAAATGAGAGAAACAAGGTCTAGGTTTTTCAAAATTTGAAGCTGGTGAATCATCTCAAACTAAGGACATAAATGTAGGAGACAAATCAATTCCCAAGTTGAACAATAACACTGGTAAGTGAAGGTATAGATTGATATGTGTTAACTGTCATAAGGAAGGTCATACTACTAATGTATGTTGGTCTAAACCTATTTGTCCTAATGTTAGACCTAGAGGTCCTACTGCTAGATTAGGTAATTCCTATAGTATAATTGATGACTACAATACTAGATCTAATGCATTCCACGTAGCTTTTTATTATTGCAATAAGTTTGGACATAGTGATAATGAGTGCATGGCCAAAATCAATAGTTAGTAGTCATATAATTACAATAGACATAAACCTAATAATCAGTGTAACTGATCTGATGATACCTATTCTATTTTTCATAACTATGGACATATGGTTGTGAATTATGGATTAAGGTAAGATAGAGGAAATGTTGAACCTTGGAAACAAATAGGTATGGCTTATTACATTTGTAACAAATTTGGTCATCTTGCTAGAACATGAAGAGAAATAAATAATACCAGAGGTCAACTAACGAACAAGGTTGTAAATGATAAAGGGAAGAAAATTGTTGATGTTGAGGAAGTTAGAAGTGAAATGAAGAAGATATGGGTGAAGAAAGCTGAATTTAAATCTTCTAAGTTGACTGATAACTCCACAAATTCAAGAAATGTGGAGAATCCATCGATGAACTAAGTCTATTTTTGGATTAGGGGGAGAACTAAAAGGAAAAATCTTAAACAACCCTTATAAGTGAGTGAGAGATAAGATTCATATGCATAATGAGATGCCTATTTGTAATTTTAATGATGTTTAGTAAAGATAAAGTGCTATATTTGATTTTTTGCATGTATATAAAAAAATGTTATATTTTAATCATTGTGATTAGTGAAAAGCACTATTTGACCATAGTGTATAATGAATACATTCTCAACGATAAAATGGTGGAAAATTAAACTCATTTCTTACTTTGAATTCTAACAAGTTTTACTAGAGAACTTGTTCACATTCTATAGCGAGTAAGAGTAATTTGTGTCTGTAAATTGTGAATTCGAGTGGTGAATCATTTCAATTATCAAAGGACACTAATCGGTGAAGTTGAAGCTTGTTGCTTGTATTGTGAATATTTCACAAAAGTTTTATTTCTGAGATTAAATTGTTGAGATTATGGATACTTCTTCATTCTTTGACACTGTTGATGAGCCGAGACCTATATTCTGTTACTAATAACTGAGAGCCTTCAAAATTTAACCACTAATCAATAAACCTTAGATTATTATGTCCCTACAAGATGCATTCCATGAAATACAAATAATGATTTAATTGTCTATTAGTTTTCATTGTCTATCCTTATTCTCCTTGATTACCGATAAGCAGTATAACTATTTACTGAAACTCAATAAATAAGTAGAGTATACCAATCAACCCAGTGTTAACTATGTCAGATACAAAACAATAAAGAAATGAATCATACACACATAGCACATGAATTTTTAACATGGAAACCCTGTTAAGGGAAAAACCACTGGGACTGGTACCCCAAATTTTCACTCTTCTGAAGTGATCCCTGTTAGGATCCAACCCTGTTAAAGGTTACAAACACACTGTTAAGTGCAAACTTGTTAGAGAATTTTATACATAGAGGTTGTCACTCAGTATCAGGCATCTATTTCTACCATCCTTGAATCAGCCTCCTTCTTAGAGTGTCAATAGGTATCAGGAAAGTCCAATGCTACTTTAATGAATACACCTTTTTGGCACTCCTTGGGATGTACCTTAATATATAGAAGACTGTTAAATCCTGCTCTGTTAAGATACTTGATGCTTCAATGGTTAAACTAAAAAAATATGACATGTTCATGATGTAACTTTGAATTGCACATTTTTAGATCTATTTAAGTGCATTACCTCTCTGATCAATGTATCAATTCAATTCTTTGTGCTCCACACTTTCTACTGTGTGATGTTGTGCTTCACTATTTGTCGGTGTCTGCAGAATTATTTAGCTCTCCTTCAGCTTTATTGATCAAGACTGTATGAAGATATTCTTCATCAATTTCTCTTCAACATCCTCTTTCTATTCACTCTCCTTAATCCCATTTGTAAATGAATTAAGATTATTTCTTATATAGACATGATATTCACTTTTTCTTGATTCTTGGTGTGAAAAAAAATCCAGCCAATTTGATTTAAAGCGTAACTCCTAATTTATATCATAGTTATCTTCTTTCCAACTATATAAATCTTCTTTAAATTAATCACTTAACTCTGGTCGAATAAAACAAAGAAAACAACCAGTTAAGTCTATCTTTAGCTCTTTCCAGCTAGATATTTTGTCTTTTTCTAAACTCTTTGTTTCATCGGTCAACTCTATAGTTAGTCATCAATGACAACTGACAGTTCCATCAGTGTGACTCTAGTTAGCTTTAGGATCTTTTTCCATCGGGCATCATTGGATTTTTACTCGTCAGGCAACTTTGTTTTCAGCTTGTCAGGCATCTTATGGTTTTGCTTCATCGGGCAACACTGTGTTCTGCTTGTAAGGTATCACTATGAATTTTCTTCTTATCCTTTACCGATGGTGTGAACTCTGTCAGTGTTGTCTATCACTTAGTGAATACTTGACTTTTATACATTGTTGAAAGCATAACCTTTGTTCCATTGATTCTTTGAAGTCTTTGGCATAATGTACATGATCATACAGATGATATCAAGTTGACATCAATGAAAATACAAACCATTAAATGATTTAATTCCTTGCATTATCTTCAACTTAACATTATCAAACATTCAATCAGTTACATATCATCAATCTCTCTCTTTGGCATTGATAGAAACCTACTATATTATCACACTATGCTATTTCTAATACAATTTGAAATATAACAGTTGAGATTTATCAAACTACCAATCTTTCTGTTTGATAACCGATAAATGTCTGATCTCTAGTAAGCTCTGTTTTAGCTTAGATTCTATTCTTGCAGCTCTTTGTCTTCTGATGTGTTGAGTCCTCTTCTTGTGTCAATTTCTCTCCTTTGACTATTCTCTCTTTTGTGATGTCTTTTTCTCTTGTCAACAACTCTCCCTTTGTGTAATCTTTTATACAACTTCTCTCTCCCTTAGGATATAATCTCTCCCTGTTGGAGTAATGTGATAATGGATAACCTTTCTCTCTTTCCAAAAATATGTGATAATATGGATAATCTCTCTCCCTTTGAGAACAATGCCAAAAAAATATTTTACAAATATCTGTGTCAAACGATAATTTTCTTTCCATCCATAATATATTCCTTGAATTTCCCTTATCCATCAGCAATACAACAATATTCTCTGGTGCTCAGTTCTAATATAATCCTGTCTGTATATAGATGTATCTTTGAAGTTCATCTCTTTGCTTGCATCAACATGAATGATATTCTGATAATATGTAGGCTGATGCAGCCTTCAGTCATTTTACTAACTGGTAGATAAGGATTTAACCCCTAATCTCTTTCTCAAGTACTAAAATTTATCCTTGGACAATGGTATGGTGAAGATATCAACTAATTGTTCTTTTGATTGCACATACTCAAGTATCACCTCTTTTTATTGAGCTTGTTCTCTCAAATAATGATACTTAATGGAAATGTTTTTAGGCTTTGCATGCATGATTAGATTCTTGGAAATGTTTATTGTAGTAGTGTTCTCACAATAGATAATTACTGGTTCTACGATCTTCATATGCATACCTTACAAAAACTATTTGATCCATGCAATGTTTGAGCAATTTGTAGCAGCAAAAATATACTCTGCTTCTCCAGTAGACTGAGAGATGTATCCTTGCTTTTTGCTAATCCATGTGACAAGTTTGTCTCCCATAAAGAATGCTCCTCCAGTTGTGCTCTTCCGATCATCAAGATTTCTAGCCCAATCAGCCTCGGTAAACACCTTAAGTTAAAATTTTCCTTCTTTTCTATACCATAAGCCAAATTTCTTAGTATTCTTCAAATATCTTAGAATTATTTTCACAGTAGTCATATGTGATTCCCTGGGGTTTACAGAAAATCTAGCAACAAGTCCTACTGCATGTGCAATATCTGGTCTAATGTGTACAACATACATGAGTTTTCCAATAATTGATTTGTACAAAGTCTGATTTACCTCTGTTGTCTTGTCCTCCTTTGTTAACTTACATCCAGTAGCCATCAGTGTTCCAACTAGTTTGGAATCTTCCATCTTTAATATTTTTAGGACCTCTTTGATGTATTTGGAGTGTGTAATGAAAATACCTTCACTTTATTGAATGATCTGTAGACCAAGAAAGAACTTGATCTCTCCAAACATAGAAATCTCAAACTCTTTTCTCATCTCATTAGCAAATGATTTGCATAGCATATCATTGCCTCCAAATATGGTTTCATCAACAAATATTTCAGCAATCAAAGTGTTAGCATGAGTATCTTCCTTCAAATAAAGATTATTTTTTTCACTAGTCCTTACAGATCCAATACTTATTAGATAGAAATGAATTCATTCATACCAGGCTTTAGGAGCTTGTTTCAATCCATACAAGACTTTGTGAAGTCTACATACCATGTTTCTCTTTTCTGGATCGAAAAACCCTTATGGTTTCTCAATGTATACCTCTTACTCAAGTATTCTATTTAGGATTGTTGACTTGACATCCATTTGATATACTTTGAATCCTTTGAATGCAGCACAAGAAAGTAGTATTCTTACTCCTTCTAGCCTAGCAAAAGGTGCAAAGGTCTCTCCATAGTCTATACCTTCTTCTTGTGCATACCCCTTGCATACTAGTTTTGTTTTATTTCTTGTGACTTCTCCATTCTCGTTCGACTTATTCCTGAATATCCATTTTGTACCAATGAAATTCTTGTCATCTGGTCTTGGCACAAGTGACCATATCTTTCTCTTCTCAATTTTTTCAATCTCATCATTCATAGCACTTATCCATTCCTCATTATCTAGTGTAGCATTGATAGATTTTGGCTCAAACTCACAAATTAAACAATTTGAGTTTAAAGACTTACTTCTTGTTCTTGTACCAACTTTCTTATCTCCTATGATCTGGATCTCTAGATGGTTCCTTCTTACATATATTGCAAGTATAGGTACAGCTCTTTGTGTATTAGCTTGATCATAATTTTGATCTTCATTCTGTTCTTCATCACCTTGCACATTATTTTGATTATTATAATGACCATCGGTAACAGTAGTCTAACCATCGGTTGCAACATTTCGTTGTTCTAGAATTAGCCACTATTGCTCAGGTAGAGTGTTGGGTTCTTCATAGTATACAAATTTTTTGTAGTCCTCTAGTTCTTTTGTGCTTTCTAGCTCATTCTTTTCTGCAAATTCATCTATCTTTACATTCGTACTTTCAATAATTTTTTTAGAAGCCTTGACGAGACATTTATAAGCTTTTCTCTTGGTAGAATACCCCAAAAAAATACCTTCATCACTCTTGGTGTCAATCTTTCCATTTCTATCATCCTTTAAGACATAACATTGACTACCAAATATTTTGAAGTAATTTACATTGGGTGTTTTACCATACCATAGCTCATAAGGTGTCTTCTTTGTGTCCTTCAATTGTACTCTGTTAAGTGTGTAGACAAAAGTACTGACAACTTCCCTCCAGAAGATTTGGGTGATTCCTTTCTCTATCATCAGTGTTCCATAATAATCGACTATTGATCTATTTCTTCTCTCAGCAATCCCATTTTGCTATGGTGTTCTTGGTGCAGAAACCTATCTTTTTATACCATGCTCATTACAAAAATTAGTGAATCATCTGATATAAATTCTCCTCCTCTATTTGACCTCAAGCATTTCAAATCCTTACCACTTTTTTTCTTTATCATATCTTTATATCATTTAAACGTCTTGAATGCTTTAGATTTATTTTTTAGAAACAAGACTGTCATCATTCTAGAGTAATCATCAACAAACAGAATAAAATATCTATCTCCATAATAACTCTTTGTCCTCATTGGTCCACATAAATTAGTATCGACTAATTCTAGAATTTCATCAGATGTATGTGTTTTACTTTTGAAACTAGACTTAGTCATTTTACCTTTTTGATAATTCTTGCACATGATGTTGTCTAGCTTTGTCATCGTCGGTAAACCTCTTACATTTCTCCTTCTACTTATTTTCATCATGTTGTCAAAATTCACATGACACAATCTTTTGTGCCAAAACCATATGTCTTTGTTTCTATTCATTAAGCAAGTGGTGTTAGTATCATTCAGATGGAATAAGTTACCTTTAGTTTGTTCACCGGCACCAATCAATTTTCTTGATTCATTGAAGATCTTTGCCTTCTTATTCTCAAATGCTACTCTGTGACCTAAATTATTCAACTGAGAAAAACTCAATAGATTATAATTCAATCCTTTTACCCAATATTAATTTTCACATTTAATCAGGTTATTCAACATTATAGTTCCTTTACCTTCAACTAGACAAGGTGTATCATTACCCATTCTTACTGTACCACCATTATAATACTCAAAAGTGTTAAACATTTCTTTATCACCGGTCATGTGGTGAGTGAAGCCACTATCTATAATCCAAATGTCATTCTTGCTAACCTTAGATATGAGTGCAGTTTCTACATACCTTTCATCTTAATCTGAATCATCCTTCACAGCTACAAATACCATCTTGATGTCTTCATTAGGTTCGGTGTTAGTATCTTCATCTTTGCAAGCAGCTAGGTAGCTAGCCTTCTTGCCTTTGTCCTTGTAGTCTTGGGTATCTCTTCTTTGTAATTGTCGATAACCTCTGTAATCTTTGTTATCACCTCTATCAGATTTCTTCTCAAAAGATTTGTCATTACTTCTGTCATCTTTTCTTTTGTTAGGACATCTTACAGCAAAGTGTCCAATCTCTATACAATTAAAGCATACAAGTGGTAACTTGCCTTTGTATTTACCTTTTCCTCTCTACATTCTTGTAGCCATAAGTGCTTCTATTTCATCTAGATCTTCTTCTTCACTTTCATTTTCACTATCTCTTATAGATGTGTGTCTATGACTTGATTTTCTTATTCTCATAGAAGACTTACATGCATACTCTAAGTTTGGTAAGATACTATTATCAAAGTTATTCATCTCAAATGAAATCATTCTACCAATTAAACTATCAAGAGTAACTATATTGTTTGGTACTGCTCTCATTTCTTGAATGGCAGAAACTCTAATAGCATATATAGGTAGTAAGGTTCTTAAGATTTTACTCACCACTATCTCCTCTTCAAGTGTACCTCCAACTCCTCATATAGCATTGACTACTTATTTTATTCTTGTGTTGTACTGTGTGATATTTTCTCCTTCTTTCATTCTGCGATCATCAAATTTTCCTCTAAGGCTTTCTACCTTGGCTCTTAGAACATTTGTATCACCTCCATGTACAAGCTTTAGTTTGTCCCACATCTTCTTTACAGTTTTACAATACTTGACATCTTCAAATTCAGCATTGGAGAGTGAGGAAGAAAGATCTATGACTATGAAGTTGTGTTCATGCTTCTCTCTCAATTGATTTAGTGTTAATGATCCTATGGGAAACACATATTTAGTATCTAGGAATTGAGTAACATGATTACGAATCCTGATAAGTGGAGTCTTATCTTGCTTTTCCATGAAGCAAAGTTGTCTTTGTTCAACTTGGGCACATCTTGTCTATTCATCTTGTGATCTTGACTTAGGTCTTGAAACCTTCCTTTCTAAGCACACAAGCTTTGATACCAATTTTTAGTAATAATTGAGAGGGGGGGTGAATCAATGACCTCAAAAATTTATCCTTCAAACTTTAACCACTAATCAATAAACCTCAGATTATTATGTCCCTACAAGATGCATGCCATGAAATACTAATAATGATTTAATTATCTGTCGATTTTCCTTGTCTATCCTTATTCTCCTTGATTACCGATAGGCACTATAACTATTTACCTAAACTCAGTAAATAAGAAGAGTATACTGATTAACCCAGTGTTAACTATATCAGATACAAAATAATAAAGAAATGAATTATACACACATAACATATGAATTTTTAACGGAAACCCTGTTAAGGGGAAAACCACTAGGACTGGTACCCCAAATTTTCACTCTTCTAAAGTGAGCCCTATTAGGAGCCAACCTTGTTAAAGGTTACAAAAACACTATTAAGTGTGACCTTGTTAGAGGATTTTATACATAGAGGTTGTCACTTAGTATCGGGCATCTACTGCTACCATCCTTGAATCAGCCTCCTTCTTAGAGTATCAATAGGTATCGGGCAAGTCCAATGCTACTTTCATGAATCAACCTTTTTGGCACTCCTTGGGATGTACCTCAATATATAGAAGACTGTTAAGTCCTTCTCTATTAAGAGACTTGATGCTTCAATGGTTAAACTGAAACACTATGACCTATTCATGATGCAACTTTGAATTGCACATTTTTAGATCTATTTAAGTACATTACCTCTCTGATCAATGTATCAATTCAATTCTTTGTGCTCCACACTTTTTGCTATGTGATGTTGTGCTTCACTGTTCAGCGGTGTCTGCAAAATTATTTATCTCTCCTTCATCTTGATTGATCAAGAATGTATGAAGATATTCTTCATCAGCTTCTCTTCAGCATCCTTTTTCTATTCACTCCCCTTAATCCCATTCGTAAATGAATTAAGCTTGTCTCTTATATAGACATGATATTCACTGTTTCTTGATTCTTGATTCTTGATTCTTGATTCTTGATTCTTGATTCTTGGCATGAAAAACAATCTAGCCAATTTGATTTAAAGCATAATTCTTGATTTATCTCATAGTTATCTTCTTGCAAACTGTACAAATATTCTTTAAATCAATCACTTAACTCTAGTCAAATAAAACAAAGAAAACAACCAGTTAGGTCTATCTTTACCTCTTGTCACTAGGTATTTTGTCATTTTCTAAACTCTTTGTTCTGTCAGTCAACTTTGCAGTTAGTTGTCGGTGACAAGTGACAGTTCTATCAATGTGACTCCAGTTAGCTTCGAGATCTCCGTCCATTGGGCATCATTGTATTTTTACTCATCGGGCAACTCTATTTTCAACTCATCAGGCATCCTATGGTTTTGCTTCATCGGGCAACACTGACTTCTGCTCGTGGGGTATCACTGTGAATTTTCTTCTTTTCCTTTACTGATGGTGTGCACTCCGTCGGTTTTGTCTATCACTTAGTGAATACTTGACTTTTATGCATTGCTAAAAGCATAACCTTTGTTCCATTGATTCTCTGAAGTCTTTGGCATTATGTACATGACCATACATATGATATCAAGTTGACATCAATGAAAATACAAACTATTAACTGATTTAATGCCTTGCATTATCTTCAACTTAACATTATCAAACATTCAATCAGTTACATGTCATCATATTCAAGTTACACCCCATGATGGAAAATAATAAAGATCCAATGGGTGCTCTATCCTCAATACCCTATGGTGTACTACTGATAGAATATATTCAATCATTCATCCATAGTAATATGGAAGATCTTGGAGCTTATGAAATATACAATGAGTTCACTAATCTATGCAATTATCAAGGTTTAAAGAATGAGGATATGCATCTGATGCACAAAGGTCTTACATATGCGACCAGGATACCTGATGATTTTCATCTAGATTAGATAAGATATGTACTGAGGAAATTCCATGATCAATTCATTTGGTTGGACAAGAAACACAAGATTACAAAGGAGATAATCAATAGGGTTACTGGGTTCAGTACAACTGGTGCCACCAAATCTATGAACTATCACTGCTAATTTAGTTACTCATTTGACCAAATCCAAACAAGATCACTGAGATATGACTATAAAATATATAGAAGATAGGGAAATGATATTTTCTTCAATGGTGAAGGTAGATGCCAAATAAAACCTATGTGAGATGTTGAGCAGCCAATTCTTTGTAAACATGGAAAGGATCAAGAAGGATAAGAAAAAATCATTCAAATATGGATCACTCATGGTATGTATATTATTTTACTTGCAGAATTGATTTCTTGGAATAGGTACAATTACATGGTCAAAAGACCAACTGGTAATAATGCATATTAAGCATTGTGTCAGTACGCTAGGAAACAATTTTAATATTGTAATGTGGGCATATTTAAAATATTTTCAAGGGAAAATAAACATGAGAGAGAATCCCAATCAGTATTGTTGAAAAATATAAAGATGATATTTATTTTATAGTAGATATAAATACCTGTATGTTACAAGAAGTTCAACCTAAGACACTTTGGGTACCAGCTATGGTATATGAGGTAGATGGTGATTTAGTCACTTTACATGTTGATGTACTATTGTCAAAGCCAATTGATACTTCAACACCTAGGCTTATCAAGATTCATCCCTAAAAAAATTACAGTAAAATGAAGGAACTGATAATCCTAAGGAAAATAAGGAAACAAGTTGATAACTTAGCTAAAATGAGTGGTGTTAACCAAGAAATGATAACAAAAATTAGGAATAAATTGGAGAGTGGGGAAGAAGGCATGTCTACTACTATAGAAGTTGAGATAACTAAAGTTGAAGTTGAAGAGATAACACTTGAGATAGTTACTAGGAGTTCATTACTAAAATAGACTCAACCTATTACTACTCCTATTATGACTAATCCACTAATGAAGTCACCTATAACTATTCAAAAAACTTATAGAAGGAAGAAATAGAAGGCATCTAGCTATAAAGAGTGAAAAAGGAAAGAAAGAGAGTAAGGATAAGGCTGAAGTAGATGAAGTTAAAATTGAGTCTGATAAGGAAAAAAAAGAGCTAAGAGATAGTGGGAAGAACTCAAAAGTAGTAGGAATTCCTACTGAGAGAACTATCAAGATTGATGAAACTATTACTGTTGATATCATAATCCAAGGTTTTATGGAATATGGAAGGATGGCTGATGGGATGAAATACTTTGATAAATTTGACAGTGAAGGTAAAAAGAAGATAGAGGATGTATTTGTAGAGAGCTTATATACATTTTGAAAAGAACCAAGAGAATTGTAAAATGCTATACCTAAGAAAATATACAAGGTAGTAGATAAGAGATGGAGAGAAGCTTTAAAGATTGAAAGAGTGGTGATGGAACAAGAAATTTCACTTTTACAACCTGAATTGACAACTAAGGATGTGAAGATAATGGTTGATGTAATGAGGTCAGAATTAAAGAAAAGAAACAGAGAATCAAGGATTCTCATTGGAGAAATACAATTGGTAAGAGATGAGATAGTGGATATATGGGAAAATTTAGGGAAACCTGAGAAAGAAACTAAATAAAAATTGGTAAAAGAGAAAAGAAAGTCAACAACAGAAGAGTTTAGAGATTTCATAGATAATTTTATCTTTGTTATCCTTGAGAAGATACAAATTATTGATCCAAAAATTAAAGTAGATTCACCAACAAAACAATAAATTGAAGATAAAAAGGGAGATGAAGAGGTACTTTTATTAAAGAGGAAGCTAGACCTAACCGGTAAAAATAGCACAAAGAACAAGAGTAGAAAAAAGGATTCAACTAGTTTTGAGGAAGATGGTGAAGGTGAACTAGAAGATGAAGAAATTAAAGCACCTATTGACATAACCAAGATGAGTCCTAAGGATTTAATGGAAATATCTAAGAAGCTTAAGGTAAAAGCAGTAAGGGACAGACTAAAGTGAAAGAAGAAGAATATTAGAGTACTAAAGGATGCTAGGAACATAATCAATAAATTAGTTCCTAATGTGGAATATGAAAAACATGATAGTCCTATTGATCAACTAGATATATTGATCAAATCTATTTTTTTATCAAGTACTTGACTTGGAGAATGCACCAATGAATTTGGTTGAGTATTAGTATGAGAAGAAAAGGACAATGAAGTTTGTAGAGAAGATAGACAAAGAAAAGATGACACTTTTAGAGCTTATGGATTAAACAAATACCACACTAAAAGAGGTCAAACAATTATTAAATAAAGTGTTAAAACTTCCATATTTTACAAATTATTTGGAGAAGATTAGAGAAGATGCACAAAAGGAGCATGAAAAATTAGTTGAAAAGTTTGATCCTATCACAAGCTCTACATCATAATATAGTTCCAAAGTGAAAATTATCACACAAAGTGAGGCAGTTACAGTTAGAACAGGATAAGAGGGTCATCACACTACTTGAATTAAAAATATACCTAGCACCCATAGTAGAGGTGATGCAACAAACTGTGAAGAATGCAGAAACTCTAATTGAGTTACTATACTTGAGCACTCTAGATGGCATGGAGGAGTTAGCATCTATTCTACATGGGTAGCTCATTGCTTTGAACCATTTGAAAAGGGTGTGGGATATGTCATTGGAGACAACTAAGACAAACCTCAAGGATGGATTTGACATAATATAATAATGGTATGCAATAGTTGTGCATATTTCAAGTTGTGAAACTTTTTCATTGTATAACAAAAGGGTGAGTATGAGTATGAGTATGGGTACAGTCAAGAGAAAATAATTTTAATGGGAAGTATGAGCTTAGGATGATTTATATATGGCAGTCTGTTGATAAAGGTGGTAAGAAGAATATTTTCATAGAGTTTTTACCATCAATGCAAAGGAGGAGATTGTTGGAATTATGGTGGTTTTTGGAGTTCTTATGAGGAGTGGTCATATGGGATGCATAATTGGTTTTCATTGATGGAAATTGTTTTAGTTAACATGATTGGAGTGACCAGTAAGATCTTTGCATGATTATTGATGGAAGAAATAGTTAAGTGCATTGATCAGTGTATAGGAAGAATAGGTTTCACTCAAAGAATTTGGTAGCGATCAAGTTTCAATACAAATCAAGCATTGTGTATGGTTAGTGGAATCCATGATTTTGATTGTGATAGTTAATTTAGTGTTTTGAGTGAATTGGTTTTTTGGTCAAGAAGACAATGTACCTATTCATTCACTGATTAGTAGTTTCATATTAAATTGATTAAGGTGGTGGATCTGAGGTTGGTTATTGATCATAAACATGGATATTACATTTGAAGCCAACATGATAGGTATTTTTGAGGTTGATCTCAAAGTGGTTGATTAATTCTTTGGGCCGACTATGATGGAAATTTTCTAGGTCTTAAGTGACATACAAACAACACTATATAAGGTGATATGAATCATTTGATTTAGGGTTGCAACCATATTTTAAAGTTGGAAAATTAGAAATTGAAGGAGAAGAGATCTATATAATGTAAAATAACAAAGGAGTAGAGTGGATCTAATAGGAAAATAGTGTCATTCTATATATTAAGAGACAAATTTCATTACTCTAGGCCAACCTTCTAGGTTGGGAAGCTAAATCCCTTAACAGGTGAACTTTAACATGTTGCTATTGTAAATCCTTTTACAAGGTAAATTATTAATTGGGGTTTTAAAATCCTCTAGTGAGGTAGACTCTAACAGGTCTTTTGGTACTTCTTACAAGGTACTAATCACTTTTAACAAGGTGAACTCTTGACAGAGTATTGTAGCACCTAACAGGGAAAAAACTTTATACTGTAGTAAAGTGAATTTGTGGGTGTCATCCCCACTGTCGTTTTCTCCTTTGTATGGTTCTAACCCTCTTACAAGGTTTTCTATGTGAAAAATATGTTTCATATGTGATTCTTATGTGGATGCTTGATTTTCATTACTTGCATTTGATATCATCAGTTGTATGTTTCATTCTTTGGAAGTTTTTGATTAACTTTGTTAGATCGGTGGTGAAAATTGTTAAGTACTTGTCTGCACTGGTTCACCCCCCCCCCTCTCAGTGCCTCTGAAGAATAATTATTTATTCTTGGTCCTAGAGTAAATTTAGCCATAAAGTTAGGTTTAGGCTTGGTATTTCCTTGATTGTTGTTTTTAAAAGTATTATTGGGAGATTGGTCAACATTGTTAGTTTGACTAGTGAAGCCACTTGAAATATTGAAAGGTTCTAGTTTGAGATTGTGAGCTTCCACTACTTTGTCATTGAATAAATTCTTGTTGGTATTCTTAGATCAAAAATTTTATCGTTATTATTATTTCTTGAAAATTGGTGTTGAAGTTATTGTTGTTGTTTGAAAAGGTTTTGTTATCCTTTTAGAGCTTTAGTTCCCCATTTCTTACTAAAGCATCTTCTATTCGGATTCCATTTTCTATCAATTTTTTAAAGCTTGGTGGAAAATTAATTTCTAACTTGAATTTAATTATTTTAATCAAGTTATTTATAAATATATCCATTTTTTCTTTTTCAGGTACACTTCATGGATATTTAGCAAAGATTCTTCTCCATCTTTGTAGAAATCTCAAAAGGGCTTCTCTATTTATTTTCTTAGTATTGTACAATTCCAACATGATAATTTCTCATTCAATGTTGTAGGAATATTGATTAACAAATTTGGATTGAAAGTCTTTATACTCGAAGGTAACTTTGAAAACCATTCCATTGTTGGCACATCAAGGCTTCGGGGAAACAACATCATCAAGTAGGTGGGTTCATGGAGAAACTCCATGCTTAATATGCCAAATTACCTTATGTGGTCTTGGGGGCCTATTGTACCCATATATTTTTCATACTTAGGGAATACCATTTTCTACAGAAAATGTTTTATAAATAGCTTTTAATCAAATGGGAAAGGGAAAATGGCTTCGATTGAGAATTTTTTTCGGGTAGCCACTTTCTTAATTTTATCTATTTGAGCTTGTAGGAATTTGATTCATTTATTCATGGATTTTAAAGGAGTGTCTTCTTCCTCATCCATTGTTAATTTGGATGTGTCCAAATTATGAGGAATTTTTACCCCTAATTGAGCTAAGGTGAGGAAATATCAATCTTTATCTCTTTCTAGGATCTTTTCCATCATTTTGACAAACATAGGGTTTTGAGCAGCTTCATTAACATTTTCCTTATTTAATTATTCATTATGGTCATTACTAATTTATTCATTTTCATTAGCCTCAAACCATGAATTAGCTTCCATTGGGACCTCTTCTAATTCTTCTCTTGAAAGGGTTGATAAGGAGAATGGGGATTCTCATCTAGATAGGGTATCTATTATCATAGTTTAGTTTCACCTTCTTGTAAAGACAATTCAATGTGATCGGATCTTGTCTAAACTGACATGAAAAGGAATTGTGAATATTTGTTGAATAAGTATCCTTTTGATAAGAATGATGATGTTTATGAACTTTGGATCTTTTAAATAGATCTTATTTTTCGTTAAGATAATGTATCATCAAGCATAGAAACCATAAATACACATGTTTTATAAAATCTAAAAAGCTATACATAAAAGTGTATATTATTGAATATTTTTAACAAGGTCTCCACAAGAAAACACTGAAATTATTCTACCTACAATCAATTTGGTTCAATGTCACCTGAAAAAGGTAGAGTTTATATTTAAACAAATTTTAATCAAGGATTCCATTCAAAGGCTTCTTATGAATGAATTATAAGGTCACATGGTAGTGTAAACGCTATTTAGGTCCTATAGACTACCATAGGAGACCAGGAAAAATATTATTTTTCCCTTCGAACCATTATCCTCAAGAAGGTATTTATTTAAAGTGGATAAAAAAAAGCTTGCTTTACCTTTGTTTGCAGTTTAGGTTGTCTCTCTTCATTGGCTTTATTAAACCAAGTTTTGGGAGGAGAGACTTCTAAGTTTCAAATATAACTAGCATGTTCATGAAAGAAAAGAAATAAAATAACATCAGTTCCATGAGTTTGATCACCCTAAGATGGATGAGAGAATATCCCTATTACTTTCCACTTCCAAACACAATTGAAATTTTTGTTCTTTCCAAGCCTTTTAAATTATGGAATTAGAGCATGTTTGGAATTTTGATCAAATTAGAAAGTTGAGAGCATAGGCCTAATATTTTTAATTCACAAATAGAGAGGCTTTAATTTAGTGTTTGTTCATTCCTTAACCTTTCTTTCTATTGTGATTTTTGACATGTTTGAAATTTTCATCAACTTGAAAAGTTGAGAGCATAGGCCTACTGCTTCATTTGACAAACAATAATAGGATTCTATTTAAGCTAGATTCAACTTTTGAAAAGCCACAAGTTAAGAAAATGACTCAAATTTAAAGGGATTTAGAACTTACCTTGTTCAAAGCTTATGTGCATTTTTTAGAAGGTTTTATGTTTTTCAATACATACCTTGGAAATCATTGCTCCTCCAAAGCATCCCCTTTACAAACATCAATTCAACACAAGCCAATCCAAAGTGAAGAAAATCACAAGTATTTGCACAATTTTGAAGGAATTTCAAAGTTAATTTTGTAAAAAGATCTAAAAAGGAGAAGCATTATAATTTATCATAGGAATGTTGTAGAAATCTTGATACAAATATAGCATTTCTATGTAATGATTATATTCTTTGATATCACTATCACGTAAATCATCAATAATTCTTGCATTATGAACTTTCTTTGCATATTTTTCAAGTCTTTGTACCTCCTTTTCCTTGTAATAACTAGGATTTTGAACCACAAACTTCTTCACTTTTCTGTGCTTTTCCACCTGCAAGTCATTTGTAACCAATTTAGATCAAAGATTTGTAAATTAAATCTCAAAATGTTCAAGCGCTACAAAAATGTGCATAGGAGCTATAGAAACTTGCAAAAGCACTACAAGAACGTGTATAGGATCTACATAAACTTGTAGAAGCACTAAAATAACTTGCACAAGTACTAAAAGATAGTTAATAAGAGCTGAAAGATTAATAAAAAGCACATAAACAAAATGTAAATGTCATTTTCCAATGTAAAAGAGTTGAAAGAAGTTACAAAGGAGATGCAAAGTTGTAGAGAAGAGTTGAAACAAGTTGTGTAATTGCTGAAATAAGTTCCAGAAGCATTGAAACAAGGTAAGTGATGAAATATGTTGCAGAAGCAGCACAAGTCAAGGCAAAAGTGTTGAAGGACCACAATATGCAGATTGTAAATTTCTAATGTATAGGCTCTGCAAAATCTTTCATAGGAGTTGCAAAGTAGTGTATAGGCACTGCAAGATAGTGCAGAAGTGATGAAAGACAATGCAAAAGTGCTGAAATAAGTTGTGGAGGTGTTGAAAGAAATTGCAAAGGTGCTATTATAATGAGTCTGATCCTGCAAATGTCAAACCTGCAACCAAAACTCACTCAAAATTAATAAAAAAATATTAATATGAGGCCCTATCCCCACGGTGGGGCACCATTTGTGTATCAATAAATACTGTCATAAGATGATTTCAATCAATTCAACTCAAAAACATGAAATATGTAAGCTAATTAGAACTTTGAATTGAAGAAAATTATAAACATCCTATTGTTCTCTAATTAGAGGGACAATATGAATGCTAAAGTGACAACCTGTAGAATGAGAGAGAAAATGATGTGCAATTATGCTAAAAGGATGAATTGAATCATAATTATGCTATTAAAATGCTAAATTGAGTGTAAATTAATCTAAACATAGATGCAAATTGGCTATAATGATGATGCAAATGGAAGTGAATGTAAAGTGATGGTTTGCATTGAGAAATGCATTTTATTTATAGGATTTCCCCAATGGTAGGGGATATAGTGATTTATCCATGGTTAGATGGAAAGGGTTGAGTTGTGTTTCAAATAGGGGCAAGATGAAAAAATGAGTGGTGAGGATACCAAAAGATAAATGAGTGGCTAAGATAGAAAAGCCCTAGACTGATCCATGTGTTTTCAAATCTCCTTTCTTAGTAGCGAATTAAATGTTGTCCCTTAGTGTTTGTTGAAAGTACTTAGGAATTAATTAATTTAGACAATTAATTAAATTAGCCATGTAGGGGGATTAGATGGGTTGGATTTGATTTAATTGAATTGAACTATATAACTAATTGAAAAAATCAATTACATAGTTTAATTAATCCCTCTTGGCCTGAATTTAATTAATTAATTTCTTTATTAGTTAGTCCATGATATTTACTTGGTTTGACCACTTTGACTCTGGTTGATCAATTTAGGGTGTATATAGTAGAAATGCAATACAAAGAAAGAAATAAAAAGTTACAACAGGAAAAAGAATAATTACAGAGAGAGAAAGAAGAGGATGATAAGAGAGTGGAAACCATAGCTGAGATAGCATTCATTCTTGTTTCTATGAGAAAGCCAACTGGTTTATATGCCTTGGTTCTTAGTGAACAATTATTATTATTGAAGATAAATAAATTTGTGCTAAAAAGAAAACTTGAGTATGAGGATGACCATGAATTCATGAATCAATACATAAGGAGTGTGCCAATCATTTAAAATAAAATATGTGAGTTTTATCTCTATGGCTTTCTTCTATGGAACTACATTGATTCATTCTTGAATTTGTATGTTGCAAAGTTTTAGTTAAGTGGATAAAAAATCTTTGATGAAAAATCATGTAGAATGGGAGCAAAATGTATTGGGAAGCATAGTGAAGGCTTAGTTTTCCAATTAGGAATGAGTTTCCAAAGGCACATATCTTTAGGGGAAGTTTTAGATCAGTAGCTCAATTGGAGAATGTTACACCTATTTATGAGAGGAATCTGAACTACTCAATCAAAGGCTTTAGGGATCTTTAGAGTTTACTTCCATACAAAGCACTCATGACTAGTAGAGAGATCTTTAATTCCATAATCATACCCCTATTGAGGAGAGAGAGAATTTCTCCAACTAACATTGCATGGAGCATGATATTGATGACCATATTTTTTCCATTAGCATACAAGGGAAACATTTTTTGAACCATTGGCACATGATCACCAAAAGATAGGTTTATAGTGCAACCCAACACAACAGTTCATAGAGGTCACCGAAGATGTTAAGTACATAGTGTTGGGAATAATGGGAAGTAGTACTGAGAGGGGAGGGGTGAATCATTACCTCTAAAACTTTTAACTCTTTTCACCATTCATCATTAGTAATCATTCTTTACTATATTACCGACCATTACTGTTGTTCATTCTTATGCATGTAACATTAATTCATAATCTTTAATTGTTTGAACAATTCATAGAAACATTCATGAAAGTAATAAACACATAACACAAGATATGATATTGTAGAAAACTCCTGCAAGGAAGTAAAAACTGCGGTGGGGATGGCTTCCACAAAACTTCACTATCTACAGAATGGAAGAGAGCCAGTAAAGGCTTAGAATTGATCACTTCTGATTATCTACCCTATTAGGAGTATTAAAGTGGAGACCTATTAAGATCTACTCTATTAAGATCTTTAGCAACATTGATTTAAGTGTGCACTCGGTTAGGAGATTTACAATAGGACTATTAGGCCCACCTTTCTTAAAAGGATTTCTCAAGTGTACTACACTTGTTAGAATGAGTACATATGTTTAACTTGACTATATGCAATCTACAATTGCTGATCATAGATCCATTAAAGCTCTCATAATAAGAATATCACCTTAAGAGACTAATTAATACCTTTCTCTACTCGTCAGTAACCTTTGTTCTTGTTCTCAAAACTAATTTGATTATTTTCTATCCTTCTACATGAAATCTCTTGTCTATCTTTATTTTCTATCCTTAGATGCTCTCTGTGGCTACAATATTCATCGAACAACAACATTGCTTCAATAGCTTGAACATCTATTTGTACAAGTATTTGACCTATCTTAAAATCACGCATTACAATGTTAACTCTTAGATCCAAGGTTTACAACTTGACCTTGATCTTTAGTTTGCATGTTTTAAATTAGTAAAACAAATTAAAACAATAATTAATACATTTCTTCTTCCACACATAATGGTTTTAAAATAAATCAAGAAGCTATATATAAAAATTTAGTGATTTATCTGACATGGAAAGTTAGATCCACTTTTTTCAGGATGTAACTGACTGTCGGTTCTTGGTCGTTGGGTTGAACTAAGAGTCTGTCAGCATTCCTTTGTTGAACTGATCATTAGGTTCCCTTAATCTATCAGGTTCCTCTCTTTTATGTTCCGTTGGGTTTCATTGTTGTTACTCGTCAGGTTCCTTTAACCTTTTTGTCATCAGGTAACACTAAATAGTGTTTGTCAGGATGCTTTGAACTTGGCAGTATCGGGTGACCTTGGCGTCAGATAGTGTTGTGTCATATCTGTCAGTGTAGTGTAAATCGATGGTGTAGATCATGTTTTTCCTTGTGTATACTAATGGAAAAATATAATTCCTTCAATCTCCCCCTTTGACATTAGTATCAAAAATTGATATGTGTATAATAATAAAGTGTTTAGTATGTACATCATGTCTATGTCCTTGTCATTATATGACTCCCCCTAACTGTATGCATTAGTATAGTATAAGTATATATGTATATGTATACTTTCCTCTGTACTATAAATTCCCTATTCTTTTCTCTTTCAATTGTTTGAATATATATTTCATTCCTCCTTTCACTTCCCCCTTATTTTACTGTGTTTGTACATATCACTTCCCCCTTTATTTGATACTCATGACAAAAATGTACAACTTATAAGATGCCAAAATGTGACAAAAATGTGTAACTTACAATATGTCAAGAATATGTGAGTGGGTGTTCTTGATGTCTTCAAGAAATTTCTTGCATTTTTCTTTTAGGAGTTCTAGTGCCATGTGCTCTAGCTCTAGCCTTGCATGCATATCATAAATGTTGTCTAAGATAGACATTTCTAGGATGGAAATTAGTGCATTTGCCTTTGTCATATGTTTTTGTAGTAGTGAGAGTGTCACTGAGATTTGTGCTTGTAGCTCATTTACCTCAACTCTAAACTTGGTCTCTCCAATATGTATGTCCTATCTCAATCTCTGAGCCTTTTTGAGTTGCTCATTATGCAATTTTATTGCCTCTTCACTATTCATGAGACTTTGTGCACTTGTTTGAAAATCATAATCTATTTGTGCTATATTGTCGGTATACTCCTATGTGAGTTGATCAAGTGTGCACAATTTTTTTATCAAAGTAATAACTTCTGAGATGATTGGATCAATTGTGGTCACCAATTCAGAAATCTTTACCTTCTGTAATGCCACTTCCTGGCTTATCTTTTTTGCTAGCTTGAACTTATATTTTTTCAATTCTTTCTTCCATGACCTTCTCAAAATCAATGTTATGAGATGTGATTGCCTCTGTGAGAACCACTAGTTGATCAAGCATTGGGTTTATTTGATCAACATCTACATCTGGTACTATTTTTTGAAGTATACCTCTTTCTACTTCTAGTACCTTTTCCTCCTTTGTGGCTTTCCTTAATTTGTCTTGCATTACTTTTCTCTCATAGATTCTTGCATACTTGGTCAATTCAGTAGGATCCAATGTCCTCAGATCACAAACTAGAATCTCAATGATTTCATCCAGAGTTACTGGATTCTTATGGTTTCTCTTACTCTTCTTTGATACTTGTGGGGATGTAGATGCATGAACTACTATTGCTATTTCATTTGTCCTCTCTGAAGTACTTGGTGAAGGCTTTGTTGATGAAGCTTCTTGTGTTTTCTACTTGGGGTGTACCTGTTTGTTTGGTGAAGAAATATCTCCATCAACCTTGGGTGTCTCTACATATTTTTCTTCTATTTTCTTCTCTAGCTCATCTTTCTTTGCTTCTTCACTCTTATCTTTCAGCTTTTCCTCTTCTACCTTTTGTGTTTCTTCTTTATTTTGATCAGTAGATTTATCTTTTTGATCATCGGTTGTAGCTTGCTCTGTAGTTGTGTCCTTTTTATTATCTGTTGTGTCTTTTTCTTCAGCATCATACTTGTCCTCAAGTGTTCATGTGTCCTCTATAGTAGATTTATCATTACCCTCTAGTATATTGATTTCCTTCATTAATACTAGCATATTGCTTTGTATGCTATCTTGTGCTTTATCTAGAGTGGTGTCCTACTCGTCGGTTTGGTCTTTTTGAGTAGTGAATTCCTCATCTTTTTGTACTTTCTTTGCAGGGTCTAGTTTTGTTAATTCCATGACTGAAGTGTCCTTCCATGTCTCATCAGCAACATTCATTTCTTTATCCTTTGATGTCTTCAATTCTTGTTGCTTTCCCTAATCCTTAAGTTTTGTGAATATTACATCATCTTTCTTCAGTGGATCTTTATCAGAGTCATAATTGGTGATGTCTTGAATGTGAAGATCATCAATTACCTTATCCAAATCTTTTGGCCCCATATCTTCAACATTATCCAAAGCAATGTACTGAGTGTTAGTAATAACTTAGGGGGGTGAATCAGTGGCCTCAAAAATTAATCCTTAAATCAACTCTTCAAACTTATAACCACAAATTATGTCTCAAGTTATCTTCTATCCTACAAGATAAATGCCATGAAATACTTATATCAATTTACTACTTGTCGGATTACTCCGTTAAACCTTCTTCTGTATGTTTACCAATAAGCAGTCTTCTATTTACCAAAATACAGTAAATATGCAGAGTATACCAATCAATCTAGAATTAACTATGTAAGATACAAAACAATAAAGCAATGAATCATACACACATAACACATGGATTTTTAATGTGCAAACCCTGTTAAGGGAAAAACCATTGGGACCGGTACCCCAAATTTTCACTCTTCTAAAGTGAGTCCTATTAAGAGCCAACCCTGTTAAAGGTTATAAACACATTGTTAGGTGTGACCTTGTTAGAGGATTTAGAAATACTTTGTCAACTAGTATCTGGCATCTAATGTTACCATTCTTGATCAAACTCTCTTGGCCTTTGGATAGGTATCGGGCATATCCAATGCTACTTTTGTGATCAAAATTTTTGATGCTCCTTGGGATGTATCTCAATTGAAAAAGACTTTTAAGTCCTACTCGGTTAAGAGGCTTATGTGCTCTAATGGTTAAACTGAAACACTAATGATCTATTCATACATACAACTCAATTTCATATTTTCAGATCTATTTTAGGTCCATTACTTCACTGATCAATATAATCAAATATATACCTTTGCTCCACACTTGTTCTGCTCTGTGATGCTTGTCTCACTATTCGTCGGTGTCTGCAGAATCTAGCTATTCCTTTAGCTTGTTGAATATGACTGAAATGAAGACTTTCTTCTCCTTTAGATTTTCTTTAGCATCTTTCCTGTTCACTTTTCACCCCACACACACAATTCGTAAAGAATTGGGTTTGCCTCTTATAGACATGATTTCCTCTTTTCTTGGCTTTCTTGATCTTGGTGTGTTAAATAATATTTGCTAATAGATTTAAAGAAAATCTCCAGTCTGATCTTGTAGAGATCTTCTTGCCAACTGGACAAAGTAGATTTAAATCAATTACCTATCTTTGACTTTATCTGGATGATTAAAACAATGATAAGTATCCGTTAACTCTATTTTTAGCTTCTTGACAGCTAAGCATTTTGTCATTTTCTGAACTCTTTGTTCTATCAGTCAACACTTCAATTATTCATCGGTGATAACTAACTATTTTTGTATGCGTCTAAAATCATCCTTATATTAATTTAATTAATATTCCCTTAATATTATAATTAATTTTAATTAATTAATTATATTTATTATGTTCTTCTATTTATTTAATTAAATATAATTCACTTTCCTTAGTATTTGAAGTTAATTTAAATACTATCCCCTTTGATGTATTAAATCTTTTAAAACATTTATCCCTCATTAATCCCCTTTAAATAAATTTTAAATTTATTTATTCCTCCACACGACTTAAATTCTACTAAACTAAATTAATCTAAATTTTTAATTTAGATTAAGCTAATTTGAACCTAGATCCTACCCTACCTCACATCACTCTCACCAAATAAACCTATTCACTAATTAACTAAGGTTAATTAGGCTAATTTCTAGATTCCTACACCAATTAGTCCTAATTATTTGCTCACACATGTGTGAGCAAATTTCTAAAAATTGTCTTTTCCAAATAATCCTAATTTGGTACCAACAAGGTTTCTTACACCCATGATGACACCTTCTTACACTTTCTAAAAGTGTTTTATTAGACCAAAACTCTTACACCCTCTTACACCTCTTACGAGATCCTTCACATGTGTACTTTAAGTACACTTTGACCCATCACATCCAAAGTTGCTCACACATGTGTGAGCAAAGTTGGCCTCTTGCATGGCTTATGTCTCTCTCATGTTGCAGCTATGTGGATGACACATGAGCTCCACCTCATCCAACCCCTCTCTCTCCTCCAAAAAATCTATAAATAGAGGCTATTGTCAAGAGAAAATCATCTCCCTTTTATGCATTGTTATCATGTTAAAATAAATTTAGAATTCTTAGTTCACTTTTCATGTTCATTCTCCCATGCTTGTAGCTCATTTCAAATCTAGATATTACATGTTAGGATTAATGGAATGAACTTAATTTCATTTCATTTGATCTTGCATATCATTCTTAGCATAGTTTTGCATCATTTTCATACATTTTATGAAGGCTTGAGACAAGTTCCTCATACTTGTTCTTGAGCTCTTCATTACATCCATTAGCTTGCATTCTAAGTTCTTCATCCATAAATTATTGGGATTAAGTATATTATGTTGGGAGAGCACACTCATATAACATCTCTAAGAGAAAATCAACAACACATTGGGTGCCCTTGTTCAGCTCTTCGGAGGTTATGATGGAAATATTATTTTAGAATACGTTCTTAGATATGTTAATGTAGTTTATTGATGTATATCTCTAACATTTGCATGTCTGAGTGTGCTCCCAATAGGTAGGTTTCCAGCATATACATTTTGGCATGCCTGGTGGGACCCATGTCCCTTAAACTCTAACATTTTTGTAGCTTTTTTGTGGTTTTAGAAACTTTTACGCAGACCCATCTCTGCTCTGGATTCGTCATTTCTGCAGATTACCATCTGTGCTTGCTAGCCGTCTGTGATACTCAGTTGTCTGCACCTATAAATCACCATCTCTGCCTGTTCAGAAAAAAAACTCATAATACTGTGGTTTAAACTATTTTTTATCAAGTTTTTAGTATTTTAACTCTCGGGTTTTTGACAGTGAGACAATTTTTAGGAGTTAAATGTTGTCTGATTAAGTTTGTTTTTAGCAGAATTTGACTGTGTTTATTTGGCTGTCTGTGCAGGTGATTCATCATTTCAGTAGATCATCGTCTGCGGAGATCACCATCTGCACAGCTCACCATCTGCGATACTTGGTCGTCTACTCATTTTCTTGGGTTTTAGTGATTTCTTGCAACATATCTGAAACTTCAAGACTACTAATAGATTTCATACAGGTTCCCTGATGGTTTTTAACAGATTCTTGAAATGAACTTGTATGGTTAAACACTTGTCTTGGAATGTATGTTGTTTAATATTTACTTCACTCAATCTTTAATGTTAAGGGAATGAACTTCAATCAATCTTGAATGACTTAAGGTAAATGAACACACTTTTCCAAGCTTTATTTTTGCTGTGTGGGAAACAAATTGAACTTGAATGATTAACAATACTATTGTGTCTTTTTCTTAGGTAGAAAACATAGTTTTTTTAAAATAGGTTCAATTTAGAATGAATTCTTCATAGTGTGTTTGAAGAAGTGTTTTTCAATACTTCTTTCGAGCTGATTTGTCATTAGATTAAGTCCCTTAAGATATAAGTGATGCTATGATTAAACTATAGTTGTATCCTCTCCTCTCGCCTTCATGGATCTTGAGTGAAGAGAAAAATTAGTTTAATCAAGCTTCTAGAGAGGCTTGTCTAGAGGGTGCGCTTCCCCTTTAGAGGACGACCTCAAACCGGTAATCCCTTCGGCCGGTATAGAAATAAATTATGACCCAAAGGTCCTCTTTATCCCTTCAAGCTCAGGTGGATCATGTTTAATGGTAGTCCATACTGAGTGAATATCCTCAGCATATTGGCATGGTTGAACTAGAGACTTAAGTGTCTCACACAATACAAACCGATTACGGGGACACCACAAAACCTTGCTAGCAATTGTAACTTAGTAGCCTACTCGATTCACCTCTGAATAGTGAATTATTATAGTGTAAGGGAAGGGAAGATTCTCCCACCAAGATTCCCATCATATGTGTCTCAGGGTATTGTGTTGCGAAAGAGATCTTTGTAGCACGGCAACAATACCTGGAAAAAGGAAAAAACACGGGCGCCCTTTCGGGGGTGACACTGCTATGTAAGCTGTAGGACTACCAAGAAATGGGCCTATAATATTTCATGTGAAGCCAATTTCCTAAGGTAGCTACTATTTGAACTGTCTTCATAGTGATATACAAAGTAATAATATAGGTGGCTTGAAAGAGTCACTTGAACATACACAAACAAGATCTTACAATTTGAATCAAGGTTTCTCGATGTCACATTTTCTTATATCCCTCAAGGTTTCTTTGTCCCTTATTGGATTGTTTTGAGATGTGTGTCTATTATTTTCTAATTTGAATGTGCTGAAATCAGTTCTTGCCATCGAACAAATTTGCCCAAAATCAGACTGAAGATCAAAATTTGTCCAGAATTTCAACACACTGTCTTAGCAATAGTCGGTCGTCTCCGCTCTAGATCTACCGTCTGCATAGATTACCATTTGTGCAAATCGCCATCTTCACAGATCATCAGGTATGTATGAGATCATCATCTTCACTTGAAAATAGTGAGCTTCTGAATATGTTGAGACATTCAAAATTTGACCTTTTGTAGTTACCCAAAATCATTTGTCCTAGATCATTCAGTCATTTAGCCAAAATCAGATTTTTCATTTGACATGACCAATTTCAAGAAACATAAGAAGATTAAGCTTCCAACACCTCCAATCTATGGAGAGCAGAAGGAAACCACTCACAAATCTAAGAAATATCAGCATATTACCACATCTATCAAACAAGAGATTGAACATTGAGAGGAAAATTGATAAAATCCTTTATAACAACAAAGTCTGCAACTTCATGGATAAATATTCCATCAACAGTGCTTTTGTCACCATTGAACAATATGACTAGGATCGATTCTTCTATTCTTCCATCGTCATTCTTCCTTCTCTTGGAGCATTAGATCAAATAATCAAATCAATCCTTTTAGGTTGAAAGACCTTAATCAAAGTATTACAAACCTTTATCCTCAAACAAACACAACATTGCTTGTAGACCATCAGTCTGTCTCAAGTAATTTAAATCCCTTAGTAATGTCCCATTTTTCTTGAGATCACAAGTCCATCTTCAAGTAGAACAGGTGTTTCTTTAAATCCTTTTATGTTTGTCTCATCATAAGGTTTTTTCATGCTTAGGTTTTGTTCAAAAAACCTTTAAATCAATCAATCAATCGATCCTAATCTAATCAATAAATCAATCAATCTTTATTCTAACATCAATCCAATCCAATCAAATCCAATCAAATCCAATTAAATCCAAGATCAAGATCTTTGCTCCATTTCATTTCCTACACCTTCTTGTCTTCCATTTTTCTAAATCCACCATTGTATGGTAGTCACTCGATCCCAAGCTAGAAACATGAGGTGAGCAACATTCAACACTATTACCCGTGACAAGAATCCTTTTGCCACTCAATATTTTCAAGGAACTAGAGTAAAAGCTAAGGAAGTTCCCAAAGAAACTGAACTTGTGGACCAAGAATAAAGACCCACCCAAGTGATGGACTTCCTTAGTGACCCATACAACCTAGAAATGGTTGAGAAGGCCATTATGCACAATAGTGCTGAAATATTCTTGAATCTTGTTCATAATGGTGTCACAGTGCCTGCTGACTTTGATGAACCACTCCTTACTTGAAATGTCACCAAAGCCACCATTGCCACTACTGCAGCCATGGCTTCAACTTCCAATGATACATCATCACGTGACACCGGTAAAGGACCTGTTAGTGAACCTTCCACATCGATACCTATATGAGCGTCTGTGTCAACAAACGCATCAGTAGCTCAGTTAACACTAGAATAAATTCAATAGATCCTAAGTGCTTTTCCAAACAATACCACACATAACAACACTCAAACAATGACAACGAATCAAGGAGCAAGCGCTAATGTCAACAACATAGGGAAGATTTTTGTGCCCTTGTCTACATCTCTATTTCAAACAATGGGAATGAAAACATCTGCCACCAATACATCTCGAGCCTATCAATATATACCACCGCCTACTATTGGTATGACCTCCATAGGGTTTTCAGCTACACAATTGGGAGGAGGTGGAGGTTATGTGCCACCATTTGTTACCTGGAATACTCCAAATTTCACCCAACAATTCAATGAGTTCAAAAGCATTGTACAAGGCTTACAAAATAGGGGCAAGAAGGAGTTTTCTTTTGAAGAGATTTTTCCTTATCCATTTGAAAAGTCTATCACAATGCAACCATATCCACCAAACTTTGAGATGCCCAAATTTGAGAAGTACAAAGGTGAAACATGTCCTCTACAACATCTCAAATAGTTTTACATTGCATGTCAATAAGTTGCCTATAATGAGAATTACTTAAAAAGACTCTTCACTAAAATGCCACCCAAATCCAAGCTGGATGAAATTGATCAAATGATGAAGTTACATTCCAAGAAGTTCTCAGAAAAACTAAGAGCTTACAAGGTACTACAAGGAAGCCTAATTGAGCTTGACAAAGAAAGTGAGGATGCTTGGAGAAAAATACTCAATGTACCTAAAGAGGATACAAGCCCCAAGAGAGTATTAGCACTCACCAAAAAGCCTCATAATGAAGAGAATCAGGCTATACTGAGCCCAAAGCACATTCTTATAAGTGATAACGAGGATGTAACTTTAGTTGAATTGAACACAGAAGCAAGTAAAGAAATGGATGACATACCTCAGATTTTACAGTCATTAGGAGACACAACAGATGTCACAATCCAAGATGTGACAATAATAGATATCACTGAAGATCCTTCTGATGAAGTAAAGGAAGATGAAGATGTCACTGTTACCTCTGAGAGAAACAAGGAATAGGACACAAAAATAGTTTTTTCACAGGTTAATATACCAGGACAAATTCCATTATTGATACAAGCTATCAATATAATTATAGAAACAAGAGATACAACAGCAGACCATGATGCAAGCATACCCAAGGATAAGGGGGAAGAGGAACAACAAAACACAACTGATGAACAGAAAGAAAAAGATGGAGAGCATAAATATAAAGGTGAAGAAGAGAAGAAAGGTGATGCCACTCCAAAGGATACCAAAGGAGAAGTTGCAGAGAAAGCTAAGGTTGATGTGGAGACATCTACACCCAACTAACAAGTAAATATAGAGCAACAAATAAAAGGCACAACACCTCCAAAGCCTTCATCAAGTACATCAGACCAAGAAAAGGAGCTTGCTATGGTACTGCATATAGGTACCTCCACTACACTTTCAAAGAAGAAGAAGAAAAATAATAAAAATCCAATTACATTGGATGAGATCATTAAAATACCAGACAATAATCCCAAGACATTGGATCCAGACTCACTTACAAAGTATGCAGAAATTTTTAAAAGGAAAGCTATACAAGATAAACTCAAAAAGGAGACCAAGGACGTATAAGTACTAGAGACAACCAAGTAAATACTTCTATAGATTGTACCTGATACTGACACTGATCAAGATGCTCCTATACTTGATCAATTAGCAGTTCTTACAAATGCCATCACATCAGAGAATGTAGATGCAGAGAAGATAATAGAAGAACATATAGAATATAAATACCAATACAAATTAATAGAGAAAATCAGCCAAGAAGTGGTCGATAACAAGATAAAGCTATCTTAACTAGTCAATGCATTGGAACCAATCATTTCAGAAACTATAACCTTAGTTTAGAAGTTATTCACAATAGATAAATTCACTAAGGAGAATAGTGAGAAGATTGCACAGATAGATGCAGATCTAAATGCTAGTGCACAAGGTCTTACAACCAATGACAATGCAATCAAGTTGCATTATGAAAATATTATGGAAGCTAAAAGGTTGAGACTTTAGATTTTAGAGGCAGAATCAAAATTAAGAGACGAGGTAACCGAGCTTCAAGCTCTACTTCTACCAAATCTCACATTACTGCAACAACATATGACTTCAACAAAATAATTGATTGCCACCCTGAAGATGTCTATCACTGATAGTTTCTATGATATGCATGAAAGAATAACATTGGAGCACATGGATCTAGAACACCTTAAGGAAAAGTGGGAGAAAATTATGGAATACATGCAAAACTCCCAGTCCCACATCTTTGAAAAGTTATAAGTATTACACCTTTGTCCTTATTATCAAAAAAAGGGGGAAATAATATGTGACAAAGAGAGAAATAATAAAGGGGAAATTGATAAGGTAAAAAGGGGAAATAATGAAAGGATGAAATATATGTATAAAGGAAATCATATATACATGTACATATACTATACCAAGGCATACAAATAGGGGGAGTCATATTGACAAGGTGAACACATGGTGTATATACTAAACATTGTAGTTTTGCACATATCAGTTTTTTATACTAATGTCAAAGGGGGAGATTGATGGTCATATTTTTGCCATTAGTATATAAGGGAAATGGTTTTTGAACCATCAGTACATGACCACCAAAAGACAAGTTTATACTGCAACCCAAAACAACAGTTAATAGAGGTCACCAAAAATGTTAAGTACAGAGGAACCTGACAGAGAAACCTGAAAGATAGATCACTGTGTAAACTGACAACATAATTCATAGAGGAACCCAACAAAATTTTAGTGTAACCCGCCAGATAAAACTGACAGACAATCTACAGAGAAACCTGAGAGGTAGACTAAAGAGCAACCCGAGCACCAGTCTACCGAGAGACAACTTTATTCCAAGAAATGTGGATCTAAGTTACATGTCAGATAAAACACTTAAGTTTTATATTTATCTTAAAGCATAGCTTTAAATCCATTTCTTGAGGGACAAGTAAAGTAATTATAATTGTTTTAGTCAGTCTAACTAATTGAAAACATGAAAACTAGGAGATCAAGTTCAAGTTGTAAACCTTTGATCATAGAGTTATCATTGTTAAGTATGAAAAATATTTAGGTCAAATTCATTGTATAAATAGATGTATAATCAATCAAAACAAGATGATGTGATGATGATGATTGTATACACAGAGACATCTATGGATTAGAGATAGATTTTTATGCAGAAGGACAACAAAATATGGAATTAGTTATAAAGAACAAGATCCAAGGCTACCAAGTAGAACAAAGGTATTAATTAGTCACTATACGTGATACATCATATTGTAAAATTTAAAGGATTTGTACTCAACAATTCAAGATTACATTATATCAGGTCAATAAGTATTTTTGACTACATTCTAAAAAGTGTAGCAAATAGAAGAAATCCTTTGAGAAGGTGGATTTAACAATCCTTTTGTAAATCTCTTAACTGAGTGCACACTAAACAGTGTTGCTAAAGCTCTTAACAGAGTAGACCTTAATCAATCTAAACATGTTACTCCTAACAGGGTAAGATCATCAGAAGTGATCAAAATTGTAAGCCTTAACTGGCCCCTTCCATTCTGCAGATAGTGAAGTTTTGTTGGTTTCATCCCCACCGCAGTTTTTACCTTCTAATAGGGGTTTTCTGCGTTACCAAATCTTGTGTCATGTGTCATTACATTTCATGAATTTTTACATGCAAATTAAGTTTATGAATTGATATTACATGCATAAAGATAAAATAGCACATATGGTTGGTAATGCAAGGAATTGATAACTAAAAGGATTAAGGTTAAGTGATAAAAGTTTTAAGGGTACTGATTCACCCCTCCCCTCTCAGTACACACCATTCCATTATTCTAACAGATATGAGAAAGGAACACCATCCTCATAATTGAAGAGAAAAAAAAACTTGTATAGGAATGAGATTTAGACATCCCCTCATTTGAATTCCAATGCCTCAATTAGAAGCACCAACACAATTCACAAGAGATCTACTCACTAGATGACAAGAAAGAGTTGTTGAATTTGAGGGATATCATCCATTTAGACCGTACCAGGAATACAGGTTTCAAAGGTTTGATTTGGTAATATGGATTGAGACCATAAAAAATAATGTATATGGCTACCTATGAGGATATGGATGAGACTAAGAAGGAGAGAATGATGCATCTAAAATAATACCTTTTTATTGCATAGTTCAAGCCTTAAGAATGATCATATTTTGCTAATTAATTAACATGGTGATGATATATACTTGTATGTATCTTATCTTGATGTCATATTAGGTTAATTACAAGACTTATGATCAAAGTTAATATACCATAATAAATTCTGGTATTTTGGTTTCAAATCTATGAGCATTAATGATTATCTCTATGATTAATTACTTTGATCTTTTGTTATTAATGAAGTCTTATTTTAGATTTTGAATCTCTTGCATTGATGAAGCTTTTTTCCTCATTGCATTGATGAAGTTTTGTTCCAACATTTAAATTTATATTGAAGGATTTAATTAAGTTAGTTAGTTAATTAACTAGAGATCCTGATGTTTTATCATTCATGAAGAAAAATTTGTTGCCAACAATCCACTGACACATGTTGGGCTTTTGGCTCCACTCTTAGTTTAGTTTTCTTGTTGTTTAACATAACCTTTAGTTATGCTTGAACCTTTGTATATATTGCATGATTAGTGAGTAACGCTATAGGTTTGAATTAAAAAATAAGAGGATGTATTTATATCCTAGTAGATAGTCAGGAAACAATTAGTCATTATTCAGTTTATGTTAGGAGTGATTTCATTTTTCTGGAAGTAGTTTGAAAGTTAGAAACTTTGTTTCAAGTCCTTATAGGAGGTACTTTAATGCAAATATCAAGTTGATCTTAAATTTTTTTAAGATCCCACTAGAGGAAGAGCGAGGCTCGCTCAACTAAAGGGAGGTGATCTTGTGTTGATTTTCTTTAGTATTTTATTTACTATTCATGTAATTTTTTATCTCTTAGTTCATAAGATTTGAATGTTGTAAGTGGATTTTATCTAAACTTAGTTAAATTTTAATTCATCGAACATCATTCAAATTAATTTACTTTTAAATTTTCCGTAGTAAATGCAATTTAGATGAATTTTTGTGTATCATTAGTCATTTGAAATCAATAGATTAAAATGATGAGAAATGTTATTGTAATCATGTTGGACATACTTTTACTGGGATATAATGTGGAATTTAGGAAGTAGATGCAATATATAGTTTTCAGATTTCATGCAAGCATAAATAGATTCTTTCCCTTGCAATTAAATAGTTTGAGTTTATCCCAATTAATTAGTTCATTTCAGGTCAAAATTTAGTTGTTTGCTCCAAGTTAGATTACACGGGAAATTCCCACTGAACCATGTTTAATTTGTTTTATGACTCAATCATTTATAATCAGTGGACATTTTAGGAATTAAATCTAGTGGCATTTAGAGTTAAGAGTCAATATTATGGTAGCATTTAAGTTGTTCAAAGTCAGTAGGAAGAAACTCCTAAGAGCTCCTAGTGGGTGTGATTTACAAACCAGACATTGTTTCGTAGTGCAAACCCCCCAAACTAATAACAATCCTTATCATAGACAACGTTACGACACGCCCAGATTGATTTTTGATAAAATAAATAATGTGAGTTATGACATCAATGACCTCTCCCATCACTCACTTACTAGGGTTTCCCCTATATGCAATATCAAATTTGAGATTTAAAAACAAATCTGGAAGGAGGGGGTCCATCTAAAATTTTGACAAGAATTCTTCAATAGTATTTATGAATTCTTCAAATTTCATAAAAATGAGTAAAGATATTTTGGAATCAATAGCAGTAAACTTTCTTTACATCAAAATTTCATTACACACTTAGTGATCCATCATTAAGATGAGAAGAAAATGAATGATTGAATTGTAAATAGCCCAAATAAATATTTCATATTCTTACTATATTTTTCTTGTCCCTTCTTTATTAATGAGAAGATTAAGACCTATTATTAGCCTCAATAAAATTTTAAAATAAACCTTCTGTAGTTTCCACCTCAATGTCACGAGAGGGTTTTTGGGTCTAAGTCTTAATACTAAACAAGTTCATCCATCACTTGTTTCTTACCTAGTTAAAGGTTTATTAAGTTTTGGTAATTTTAATAACATTTTCTTCTAGGATAAATTGTTGGGGTGGGATTAACGGTAAATGTGAATGTTGTTTACTTAATTCTAATATAATTGGAGATCAAAATTTATTCAATTAGGATTTTATACTAGAGTGAGAATTTTACATAAAACTTAGGCACTATATTCTAACGAAATGAAGATCTTGAGTTCAAGTCACCATTGCACACAATTCTACATGTCTCATATAATATGATTTTATAGTTCAAATTAGGTAGATTATTGAGGTTTTATTTAATACTGAGCTTAAATATGAGCTTGGAAAGAATGCATGCCCATAATATTCATGTTTAGCTCAAATTAAGTATATTAGTAAGGTTTCATCTAATCTTTACCTTAAACATGATATTGGAAACAAATATCATCATTTTTTACTATTCATATTTGTCATGAGGTTGAAATAAATCCATCGTAGGATTTTAGGAGTGGTTTTGTGCATTGATTTGGTATCTAACTTAGTGCCAAAATTAAAAGAATATATATTAATCTTTTATGTTCATGGTGGGATGACCTTTCAAGGATGTGTAGACATCTAAAAATGTCTCTTAGCACTCCTATTAATTTAAATTAATTTAATTAATATTTCCCTGTAACATTACGGTTATTTTTAATTAACTAATTATATTTCTTATATCCTACTACGTATTTAATTAAATATGGTTCATCTTCTATGGTATCTAAATTTGATTTAAATACACTTTTATTTAATACATTCCTCCATTAAATCACCCTTGAAATAAATTTTAATTTATTTATTCCTTCCAGATTCTAACATTATACTAAGCTATGATTAATCTAAATCTAATTTGGATTAATCATAAACCCACGTAAAAAGCCTAGATTCTTAATCTATACCCATCACTATTCCCCCAAGCCTACTCCTCTATTTAATCTTAGACTAATTAGACTAATTTTATAATTCGTACAACAATTAACCTCTTAATAGTTCTCACACATGTGTGAGCTCCCCTCCTATGGGATTTGTCCATTCCTTTTGCATAAAATAGCCCAAGCCATTTATCTTGCATCTTGTCTCCCCTTTCCTCTTTGGAAGATGCTCAACATGTGACTCACTTTGGGTATCCCACCCTCTTACACTTGTCATTGAGCCATCATTTTCAAGAGTTTCGCACACATGTGTGAGAAACTCTCCCTCTTGCATAACCACTCCTTTATCCCATTTGGAATCTATGTGGATTCCACATGAGATCTACCTCATCCAAGCACTCCAAAAATCTATAAATAGGAGTCCCCACTCCTTGCAAATCATCCCTCATTTACATATTAGATTTATCATGCTATTCTATGCTTAGAGCTATTTTACATTCGTTTAGAGATTTATGACTAAAATGTTTGGTAGTTGTTTTCATTTAACATGGTAGTTGCACCTCATTTTTAGTCCTTAGTTTTCATTCATTAATCATTATGATTTTTCATTATATTCATTCCGATCCCTTGCATTTGCATTGAATGTTTGAGGCTAGTTCTACATAACTAGTCATTGAGTTCATTCAATTTCACTTAATTTAGTCTTGCATTTAGGATCATTTATCATCGTTAATCAACTGGGATTTATATTTTGTGTTGGGAGAGAACACCCACTTTTCTCTCTAAGATAAAATCAACAAGTCTTGGGTGCACTTGTTTGGCTCATCGTAGGTTATGTTGGAAGCTATTGTGTAGTTGCAAGTTTTTTGAATATGTGTAGATTAGATTCATTTATAGATAACATTTGCATGTTTGAGCTTGTTCCACATAGGTAAGTTTTCATCATACATAGGATAACACCTATTTTAGTATTGAATCATAAAGTCTATTTAATTAATCTTTTATCCTTGGTAAGTTTGGAGTGGGAAATCTCGACCACACATTTTTTTAGAAGGACAATTTTGAGGGTAGATATAAATATTTTTATTAAAAGTTAGATATAATGAATAGTAGTTCTCGTCTACCATAATTATCAACCTAAATGGTTGAAGTTGATAAGGCTATGGATTACACATATTAAATTAACATCCTTTAGATAATATGACAAGGTCTAAGGGAAACATATATGTCATCTTATGTTGGAACTTTTCTTGATTTCATTACTTTTAGGAGTATATTTTTCCACTCAATAGTGATAAAAGTTGTGAGGACTCTTTAATAGTCAAGCATCTTTAAAATGATAACTCTAATTATTTAGCATAAGTATATAATTATCATTTAATGAATGCTAGGTTCAAAGTGATGAATCTTCTAAAGTAACACCATGTAGTCTTTAAGGATTGTTTGTACAATCATTACTCATTCCTAATGCCTCATCTTGGTTGCAGTAAGATAATAAGAATTTTATAGTCAACCTAATTAGGGTGATTGATCTTAACATAATACCTAAAATTAACTAATTTGAATAAGGTTTGAAAATTAGGTTAAATTCTAACTTGGTAGTTTTTCTTGTGGCTGTTGGAAAAATGATAGCGCTCCCCTTGAGATTCGTGACAAGGGAATAATCGTATCCTTTGGATTCTATATGTGTAATGGTTGTATCAGATATTGATAAGTTGATATTTTGGGTGCAACGACAACCACACTTGTAACAAGTGATATGAGAGCTTGGTCAGAGTTTTGAATCTCCATGGGTACTGTTAAGGGGGAGATTTAGGAAAAATGGTCAACGCTCCCCTCGGGATTCATGACAAGGAACTAACTACCTCCTGTGGATTCTATAAGTGTAGCGGTTGTATTAGGAATTAATAGGTTGATCTTTTGGTGCAACAACAACCACACTTGTAACAGTGGCTTACTCTTGGAGTTACATTTAATATTTTTAGTTGTTAAATCATATTATTTAGTTGAGACAAAATAATTATGATTTAGTAGTGGAATTTTTGGAGTGTCCCTACTTTAATTAACTTGGATAAGGTGTGACCAGTAGGTGGTTTATATTAGGTCTAGCAACTGAGTAATGATATTTTTTTAATTTGGGTGAGGTGCCATAATTATATTTTATCATTTTTCAAATTGCTAAGGAATTCATTATTAGATTGGATATAACCTAGATGTAATGTAATTGTTGAGTTATTAAATATTGTAAGGATTCCTATAGAGATTAAGTGGAGTCCTTTGATTATTGGATTGTTTATATTTGTTAGTATATAGTAAGGAAAAAGTTGAAGGGGGATAATAAAATAGAAAAGGGTAGTCCACCTATTCTTAATGGACAATCCAAAGGAAGATGAACCAATAGGCTGAAGTGGGACTTAAGTGCTAAGTGAGTGTAATGATCCTTTGTTATAATAATTAGGATGAGTTTGATTTCAAGGGATAGGATAGGATGATGCAATATATAAGGCTAAATAGGTATAAATGAAAAGTTTCAACAGACAAAGACTAACAAAAAATAGAAAACAACTTGTAGGTACTTGAAATAGTAACCAAAAGACTGTACTAACCTATGGTTCCATTTTGGAGCTGATTTGTAGGGTATAGATTGCCTTAGGAATTTTATTCCCAAGTAAAAATCAATTGAGCCTTTCTATACCTTATACTTTTGTCTGAAACTTTCATAGTTAGTTTGTCAGATCATGTACTTTCCAAATCTGCAATGGTAGGTCCTCCACCTATTCCTACACACAAAAAATGGGGAAAGTATTATGTAAAGGGGTTTTCCTTGGTTAAATCCCGATTGAGGAATGGACCTTGAAATTGAAATGAAATTGCATGAAATTATAGTATGTAAATGTAAAGTTAAATATTAGGTCTACCTTGCAAATGAATATACCTTCATAAATGGATATGGAAATCATGCATATTTATGAAGATGCTAGTATATTTCTTGAATTGTAGTTGTCGAACCTTGCAATATAGAAATGAATCAAGGATGTCTTCACAAATGCATAAATATATGAATACTCCTCATAGATCTTAAATATTTTTATGCTTGATAGACACTTTCTTGAAAGGAAGAAAGCATGTGAATGGTCAAATGATCTTATTGCTTGATTGCACACTCCTGTACTTGGCCATCATGGGAGATAAGTTTTCTACAATGGAGAAGATTATCTTCAAAGATGCCTTGGATGTTTGAATAATGCTAGATCTTATATTCGCTTGAAAATATTGAGAGCACATATACAGGTGTGTGCACCAAGTTGTGGACCAAAAAGGGGGGTATAAGTGGACACATTTTTTCTGAAATCGGGTAAACCTGATCTTGGAACAAACGTTTGAGGGTCATGCACTCAAAATAAGAAGATATGTTAAAACTAAAAATTGTAGTACTCTGAATCTAGTTTCTAAAAAACTATTTTTTTAAAAAAAACCGATAATATTAAGAGGGTTAAACCTCGTATGCATGAAAACATGTTCCTGATTTTTTTGGAAAAACATAACATAGATGTTTCCATGCGCGGTACCAAAGATATAGTTATATTTAGTATTTTTTAAATCCCTTTGGTAGGATGATAGGTAAGAGTGAGATCTAGAAGTTGTGTATTTTTTTGTAATTTTCTGATAAGTATTTTTTTTCTCTGATTTTTTGAAGTGATCGCATCCTGAAAATTTGGTACTTGTTCCTGCGCTGGGCATACCTTGCATCAAAATAATCGAAAATGAAAACTTTTTTTTTTAAAGTGTATAGAATCAAGTGTAGAACAATAATATGTAATTTATTTGTAATTTGATTAAGTATATCAAAAGTGATTAAAAAAATGGTAGACATATGTCTGTGAGGACAAACAAGACACTGGTAAAGAAATTTAAAGCTTTCTATGCTAATGTTGTCCAAAAATAGAAAAATTTATATGGTTAGAAAGCTAAGAAGATGTATGAGATTATGGTGAAAATTATAAAGATACCCAGTTGACAAATTGTAAACATGATGAAGATAAAGTTGAGAATTCATCTTACAAGATGAAAAATGTCTAAAAGAATAAAAAATGGAGGGAAAATGAGCCTCCAAGCCTTTGGGTCATTTTCCAAAGCTCTTCCCAAGCCATAACCCGATCAGGGTTTCTAAATTTCAAATTACCCGATCGGGTTATGAAAAGAAAAAAGTACTTCAAAACCCGATCGGGTTTAGAAGAAGTAAAACTTATGCATTTTATTCTCCATAACCCAAGTGGGTTTTGAAGAAACTAAAATAGGCTTTACTCTGGAAGCCATAACTTCCACATACAGAGTCCGATTGACTCCATTCAAAAAGCATAGGAAATATATTGAAACGATCTAACACATTATTAACCTATGATCATCTTTAGGCGTCAACATTTTTTCTTCCATCCATTTGAATCAAGTAACATATAGGAAAATTAGTATGCTCTCTCTCTCTCTATATATATATATATAGAGAGAGAGAGAGAATCCTCATTTTCCTATACATTGGATGTATGGGCAATAATGAGTACCTATTTTATACCTTAGTTGATTCAAATGGATGGACAAAAAATGTTAATGACTAAAGATTATTTTTGGTTAATCATGTGTTAGATCGTCTCAAGATCTTTCCTACGCTTTTTGAACGGAGTCAATCAGACTCTGTACATGGAAGTTATAGCTTCCAGAAGAAAAGCCTATTTTAGTTTCTTCATAACCCACTCGAGTTATGGAGAATAAAATGCATAGTTTTTACTTCTTCAAAACCCGATCGGGTTTTGAAGTACTTTTTGCTTTTCAAAACCCGATCGGGTTATATGAAATTTGAATTTTTTTATAAAGATGTGTCCACTTTTTTAGTCCACAACTTGGTGCACACACCCATACAATCTTGATCTTGGTTCTTTTATTCTTTCTTGTAGATCTCCAAATGAGGAGAGATAAGCCATTTTTATACCTCTCACAACATTTTAGGGATAAAAATTTAGAGGAGGCCAACACAGGATCTAATATCCTACTAAAACACTATAACATGTCACCCATTTGAATTTGGGCCCAAATCTCGGGGAATAGATCACCCAAGGCATTTTGTACTTGAGAAAATAGGCCAAAATTTGAATGGGGAGTCGGGAAAGAGGAAAAGATGCCAGAAATGGAGGAGATGGGTTGCTAGATCAAGCATAACGGACAAGAAATCTCAAGAATGCCAAAATGGGGCCTAAGTGAGCATCCAATTATAGGTGATTATAATTTAGGATGGTACAATTACGATGCAACTATTTGTCTGACTATTTACATATACTTGGGGTAGGATAAATTTTTTGAGTGAGATATGATCTCAAATTCATCAAATCACTTAACTACATCATGATGCAAAATAATTATTCTTAAGTAACATTAATCAAATTAAATTAATTTCTTCCCTACTCATTATAAATACCTAACTTAAACCTTATTAATAACTATAGATTGATAGAAATTGTTTTCATACTAGCTCAAATTCACATGTGGTATTTTAATAATAAGCCTTTTGAAATTATTTAAACTAAATTTATTTTTAGGTCTTGTTAAAAGTTATTCTTTAAATATATTCTATTTATCTTTGAATTTATTCTCTAAATCATCATTACAATTTTTATTATGACTTGTATTTCTACACTTCTAGTATTTTATGTCATTTAACTTTTGAAAGTAATTTATTATGAAATATCATTCTTAAAACGTGTCATCACCATTCTCATCTTCTATGTCATTTAACTTTTAAGAAGTGATTAATTATGAAGTGACATCTCTAAGAGTATGGTTGTTGTTATGATCCCTCTCTTTCTCTTCACTCTTTTCAATTTTCACAAATATTTTGTTGGAAAATATCCGCGACAATAATATAAAAAGGTTATAACAACTATTTCAAAGTATATTGTTAAATAAATGATAAGATAATCTTTTATAGTATCATTTTCATATAAACATATTGAAAATATTCTTTTGCATCTTCAGAAACACATATATTTCTATTCAAAACTTTATGATTTATGAGGACTAGATATGCTTGATTCTTTCCTTTCACAAGATGTTTGATGTTGGCCAATGTCTAGCCAAAGATTGTGCCTACACAATGTTATGTACTGAGAGGATTGTATCTCTCATTCACATTGTTTATTCTTCAAGATTGAATAGGAAGCAATATTGTGACAAAAAATTTAGGTATGACTACTTAGCTTGTAAGACATCAAAATATATGTTTTGTTTTCATATACTTTATCTTTAGTGCTTTTTTTTTTTTTATCTTATTAGAATTGCACTCACACTCATTATTTATTTTCATTCAACTTTTTCAATCCCATAAAATTTTTTTAACCTTCTATAAAAATTAATATCAAAATCTCATCTCATCTTATCATATCATAATCTAGACAAGCCTAACTATTTCTCTTTTAGGTAGCTACATAAAGAATGTATAAAATATACAAATAAATTTTTTTATAATTAACAAACAAGTTTATTCAAAGTACATTCCCTCCAAATACTTGAACATATTTAAAAAAAAAACCTATTGATTATATTTATTACAAATTGACTAAAATAGCAACAAACATCTTAATCTGCTTTAAAATTAAAATAATTCCCCATGTTATTATCTTTCAATTTATTTCTATCCTTTATGAAATCCAATGACCAACATGTGGATGCCTATTTTAGGCAAATACTTCCATCATTGGAATTATTAAATTAAAACCATGATGAAGACCAAGAATTTTCTTGATTTCCATCTTTAAACATCTTTGTAATTTAATTTAATATCTTGATGGCCAAGTTGTAGTTGCGAGTTAGGTCAAATAAATCGATACTAGCTATATTTTTACATTATTTCGCCCATAATGAGGGGGGGCGTATTCTCTTAGGCTAAAATATGACACTTGGGCGTTTAAAGAAACAAGCTAAGAATATTTGTGATCCAACCTAGATCTTTGCCAAATTTAGCAATGAATATCTTTTTCATTTCCTTAGTGGGATTAGGTATTCCCTTTGCTTAAAAGAAGTCACTAGGTAATAAAGATGTGCAAATGCTTTGGAGATTATAACCATTTAACTTTAGAATAATATGGACTTTTACAATGTAACTGATTTTGGGCATTTTGCTTACTCTAATAAACGTCATATTTGATGTATTGGTTTTTTTTTTTTTTTAATTTAAAATAATTGTTTTATAAAAGAAATTTTACAGATATATTTTATAAATTGTAAATATAATGTTATATACATTGTCAATTAAAAGATAATGTTACATATATTTATCAAAATAAGTGGACAAAATAGTTATATTTTGAAAGTTTAAAAGAGGTTATAGTTTGGAATTTAAAACGATATAATTATGATGGTTGTTAAGTGATGAGACTATTAGCAAAGGGAGGAGGTGGCAAGTTCAATAATCTAGCTTGCCCCTTACATTAGTGAGGTATGTAGAATCCAACAAATATTCCCAACCATTGTAACCATATTTATCACAATCTTGTTTATCTTTAACAACAACACAAATAGGAGAAATGACAAGAACCATTCAAGGGAACTTATCAGAGTTTGACCAACTAGCGATTGCACCACCACAAGTTGGGGGAGAAGCAAATTGACATTTAGTGGCTTGCAACCATTCACACAAGGCATAATCTCTTTTCATAAGAGGCATATAAGCTTCAGAATGAACACCCTTGTTGTCACAAAGGGGATTGACTACATCTTTTATGAGGCCCATGAGGTGAAGATCAACCTCTGTTAAAGGTGGGAGTTTGAGGAACCTTGACAACAACACATCGAGCATTACCCTAGTGATCCAACAACTCCTAGAGGTCAGCAACTTCAAGTGCAACTTTTTTTGGTTGCACTTGAATTTGTAAAATATATTAGAACATATCATGGCTTTATAATAAAGTAATAAATTATGATCAACAAAGTTGTAGAGACCCAAAATTCACCATTCACTCCCAATTCATCATTTTCTAATTAATTAATTGATTAATTTTCCTATACTGCTATCTCATATTCATGTAATTAATTAAATTATAAAACCCTTCTTGCAATTAATTCTTACTTCCTCCCTAACGTTAATTAATTAAATTAATTCAGTTAAATAAGATAAGTCTAGAATTCCTACAAATTAACTAATTAAATCTCATCGACCCAATAACTTTTCTTCCATCCATAGACTTTTTAATCTTGATCATTCATTAACCCACATGGATTAAATATAATCATGCAATCATTTCTCATGTGTCCTTATCCTCCTCAAGCTCCCACATGTGTGAGCATGCCTATTCACCCAACTGCTTGCTTAGACATGCATGAGCATGCAAATTTGTAAGCTTAAAACCCTCTCAGTTCCCCATCTCATATTTATCCTATTGATCTAGGCCCACTATCTTGCTCACATGTGTGAACATGCTCTTAACACAGGTACAACTAGTCAGCTAATAGACCCAAATATAAAATTAGGAATAGATTGGGAGATATAATTAATTTTGGTCATTTGGTTAAGAATAGTTTGTTATTTAATCACCAAATATATTTTATTTTAATTAATTTTCCTACTTGGGAATGAAATCCTATGATCAATATTTTGACACTTAGTGGTCATGACAAGCTAGAAAATGTGGCATAATGCATTGGGGGTGAAATAAATTAGAATTGGCTTGGCACCAAAGGCTACATGCAAGGGAATATCCCTCCTTGGACATGGGTTTCGGTCTCCCAAATTGGAAATTGAAGGGGTTTCACATGTATGCATGTTTTGGCCTCATTTTTCATCATTCTTGTTGTCAAATTCAACAAAGCTTTTGCTTGTTTCTTCAATGGCTGATAAACTAGTGGAGAAGGGGAGTTTTGGATGGGACGTTCATGGTTTATAAGGTGATCTAAGGATAATATTAAAATGATTACTAGGTGATCTAAGGACAAGAGTTAAGGATTACTAGAGCATAATCTCATTGAGAGATTATCATTATGTTGATTGTAGTAATTTCTTTGAGGTTTAAGTGTATTCTTGGTTTGAAGAACCTATTGTTGAGTATATGGACACGGGATTGATTTTTTTTTGTTGTTCATACCATTTTTCCATGTCCTAAGGTCATATAGTGTAAATTCAGAGAGTTCTCTATGTGTACTTGGGTTTTTGTGTATTATGAGTTTACAGAAAATTGTTGGTAGGATTGAGTCGATGAGTTTGCTGAAAATCTCATGTAATTTTATATTATCATATTGAACTCATATATGGATTTATTTGAAGTTATTTGTGTACTAGTGCAGTTTGCAATGAGTTTTTGGTTCAGATTTGAACATCTTTTTGCATGCAACACTTTGGATTGTATGATTGTTATTAGTGTTGGCATTTGATGAAGGTGATCTAAGTTTTGATCATGATATTGTATTATGGTGTTGTCATTGTTGGAAACATGAACTATTGGAGGCATGAGATCCATTTTATTGATGGTGTTGAAGGATCAAATTGGAGAAATGACTAAGTGTTCAGTCAACTGGGAAGAAGACAATATGTGAGGTATAGGTGACTTGATTTGGAGTTCAAGATCGAATTAAGATGTGTGATCATGCATTTATCATATATAGAGGCATTCCTAGCTATATCTGTGACCACATCAGTTAAATTGAATAATTGAGCAAGTTATTGAATATTGAAACGACACTGACAGGAAGAACAAGAGTCGGGGAGAGTGAGTTTAGTTTTATGAGGTAACTGATCAATTTCATGTTTGTAAATGTTTTGTTTACGACTTGGTTAATGTTTTATTGACTTTATTGAGTTGACCAATGTATTTTGGCATGATTAGATTTTATTTTTATGTCGGTGGGTAAAACATTTTTCTTGGCAAAGACCGACTTGGAAAAGTTGTTATAATAGAAGGACGAAATTGAGTCTTAGGTTAAGATGTGATGATGTGATAGGTAATTACGATTGTGTAAAGTTGAAGATAGTAGAGTTGATGCTTAAGGATGTGATGTGGTAAGAATTTGATGCAGGAGCATCTTGGGTTCATGGAAATCCTGTATCAAACAAAAAAATATTTTCTTGTGAGCTTGGTAGCTTTTTGGAGACTTTCGGTAGACTACTTGGTAACTAATCTAGAGTTCTAAGTTGAAGGTTTGGTTTTGTTTCTCTGATCGAACTTGGTTACTTTTCTTGGCGTGGTTTCATCGACTGGTCTAGGTGGCTCAGTGGGTTTCCTATTTCCTATCTCATTGAGTGTGTTTTTTGGTTGTCAGATCTTTGAGCTGACATCTACATTTAATTTTGGTAACGATATTAATTTGGGATCTCTCATTGGGATGCATGTGGACCTAAATTTGGATCATTTCTTTTTCCTATGTTGGATCTTTAAGATCTTTTGGGCCCAAACTTTTAGGTAGCCTCTTGTATAAATGTAGTGTTTTGTTCTTAGTTTAAGGAGTTTATTTGGGTGGTAGTTTTGGGGATCTAGGGTTTGTGGATCTCGCATGTATGAGGATTGTTCTATAATATTTTTAGATTATATTGGCCGTAATTCGGAAGGCCTTACAACCCAACATGTATGAATTTTGATTAATTAATGAAGGTATCTACATTCCATCTCTCCTCTGTGTGTTAAGCTTTCGAGTTGTGTGTCTGCAAGCTGGTGTGGTGCTTGGGAGTCATTGGCCCTAAATACTATCTCTCCTTGCATCAGAATTAAAGTGGATCTATCAGACATGAAGTGTCATATTCAGATCATTTGCTCTTGGGTCTATCTCAAGGAAATCCCTAACTAGTTTCAAGGTGAAATCCTTTAACAAGGTCACTCCTAATAGGGTGAGAAGGATCTTTGACAGGATCTAGAGCATAAATCCTTTAACCAGGTGACTCTCAAAAATATTTTGCAATACCTTAATAGGGTCGTTCTTAATAGGACTTGTATTAGCTTCTAACTAGGATAAAAATACTCTTAACTGGGTATACCCTTAGAAGGGTGTTTTTAATTGCTCCTAATAGTGCAGATTTCCTTGGCACGCTAGTGAAATTTATGGGAATCATATCACACATGGTTTTCTCCCTCTAACAAGGGTTTCCATGAAAAAAATCTTGAGTCTACTTTGTCTGAATGTTTTATTTACTAAGCTTCTATGTTGTATTTTATTCTTCATGTTGGTTATTGTGGGAGATATTAGAAAAGTGTTTCAGATTTAAGGTTGCACTGATTCACCCCCCCCCCTCCCCCTTAGTGCCTTTAAAGTCTAAAATTGGTATCAGAGCCAAGTTCCCTTGAAGATGCCTAACATCTCAGGTAGGATCCTTAAGAAGAATATGGAGGATTTGTTGAAGCACAAGAAGAAACTCAAAGAAGCTGAAATGGTCATTGAAGAGTTGAAGAAACAACTAAAGTAGCCAAAAGAAAAAATACAAAAGGTTGTTGAAAAATTAAATGACAGTCAAGACTACATTGAGAAATTGTCTGAACAAAGTGGATTTGGGGAATCTAAAGCAGCCCTAGAAGCCATAGATATGGAGAATGAAAAATTGTGCAAAGATAAGAAATCCTTAAGAGAGAGATTGAAGCCCAATCAATCAGAATGTGTGAAGAGTTAGAAGAAGTGGATTTGTAGAGCATGCAAGGAAAGTTGTAGAATATTCCCTAAAGGCCAAGGATTAAGCACTAAAAGATATAGAGGATGAAATTTTCAAGTCAAGGGAAGAATTTAGCGTATTGCATGAACATATACATGATACAAATGAAGAAAATGGAAAATCCCTAAGGGAGAATGAGAATCTAAGAAATGAGAATGATAAATTAAAAGGAGAGTTGATCCAGTGAAGGAATTCAATGGTATCACTGCAAAAATTTATGAAGAACTAAGGAATCAAAGAAGGACAAAAGAGACCACATGCCTTGGATATACCGGTTATACAACTTTTGAAGTTGGTGAATCTTCTGGAACAAAGGAGATCAAGCAAGATGGAAAGTCTCCACTAAAGGTAAGACAAAGAAATTATGGTAAGAAAGTCTACTAACATGTATATTTCAATTTTCATAAGATGGGTCATACTACAAATGGATGTAGAAGTAGGCCTGCAAATAGAGCTAGCAATTTTGATGGATATTGCTACAACTACAATAAGTATGGACACACTGCTTATGATTGTAGATCTAGATCCAATAGCAGATCTAGTAGCTTTGATGGATGCTGTTACAAATACAAAAATATGGTCACAAACATAATGAGTGCAGGTCAAGAGAAAATAATCAACGGTCACTAGTAAAATGGGAAAGACCTTACCAAAGGGAGAGAAAATTAAATGTCACATGATCAATCTGTGGTAACTATGGACACATGGATGTGAATTGCAGAATGAGGTATGTAAGAGGCAATGATGGAACATGGAAATCAATTGGTATGACATAAATATTATCACAAGATTGGACATATAGCAAGGAACTACAGGTTAAGGAACCAATCAGTAATCCAGTTAAGCAATCAGAAAGAAAAGAATATTGTGAATGTAGTAGAGACAAGGAGTGAGATGAAAAAATTGGAAGAAGAAGGAAGACAATAAGACATCGAGGGATCCATATCTCCATCGGCTATGGAGAATTAATCATCAAACTAAGCCTTCATGTGGCTTAGGGGGAGAAAGTATTGTTGAATCCATCTTCGGACCCCCTATAGGTGTATGGTAAGATCTGTAGACACCTAAATTTGGTTAGGTGCACTTATCAAATCAAATGGAAATTAATCCAATCAAATGGAAGCTAATTAAATCAAATGAGACTAAATCAAATCAAAATCAAAGGATCAATTAATAAATATATTAATTAATTAAATCTAAGCCTAAAAGAGATTAATCAAAACTATGTAATTGATTTAATCAATTAGTTATATATTTTCAATAAAAAATAAAATTCAACCTATTCCTCTACATGGCTAATTAAATTAATTAATTGAATTAGTTCAATCCTATTTTCTTTCAACAAAGGAGACAAGAAATTGAAAAACCAATGAGAATCAAGAATTGAAAGCACATGGATCACTCCAAAATTTGCAATCTTGATCACTCATTTGACCCTTTAATATCCTCATGACTCAATTTGTCTCTTTGTCCCAACCTTTGAGACCAACATTAAAATGGTCTCTCCATGTGAAACCATTTGAAAGTCCTCAACTAACCAATCTAGGATCAGGATCAACTTAAGTCTACCCCCTACCCTTGGGAAATCCTATAAATACCAAGCATTTTGAGAGAATCAAGGATCCTAGACATTCATGAGAAATTACATCTACACTATAGAGAAATCACTTTGAGATCATAAGTATTTTGAGAATAATAGTGCATTGTGAGAGCAAATTTGAATGAATTGCATGATGATTTGAGGAATTTGAGAGCTATATTAGGCATATCAATCATCATTTCTCATTGTAGGACTACCACTAATGGAGATTAAGGCTGAGAGCTTCATTAGCATGCTAAGTTAGAGAACCATGGAATGCTTCTTGTTTATTTGTCAATTTCTTGCTTAAATATAGATTATCTTTCCATAAAATTGATGGAATTCAAACTAATTGCATGAAGCTATTATCCACATATACACAAATGGCACACACTGTGGGGCTTTAAGCCTCTAATTTCCATTTTCATCATAATTTGCATGTTTTTGTATCTCTTGTTGTTGCATTTTGTAGTTTGCAGGTAAAGCGGCACCTGTGAGGTAAATGCTCATGTGTATACACAACAAACCCAAGCCTAGAATCACTTCTATTTTCTTGTCTTACCTTCTTCCAACGCATGCCAAGCCTGAAGTGATGCCTTTGATTTTGTTGGGTAGAACTTGGAAATATGATAGACATGATTTACATGATGGAAGATTGAATAGATATTCTATTTGGGTTGATGGTAAGAAGCAAGTTTTGTTACCTTTGGTTGAAGAATCTGTTGGTGAAATATGTACATATGTGAAAGTTTGTCTAATGGAAGGTAGATAGTTTTTTAAGGACTTGAAAAGAGATGATGTTTGTTATGCTTTGATTCCTAACAAACAAAGTAAGAGTAAAGAAGATGACATTCCTGTAGAATTTGGAAAGTTGCTCACTGAGTACAAAGAGATAATTTTAGATAATGTACCTGATGTTTGACCACCAATGAGAGATATCAGTCACTATATGGATCTGAATCATGGAGCTAGTTTACCAGACAAAGCACCACATCAGTTAAGACCTAACAAAAATGAAGAGCTTAACCGACAAGTTCATGAATTATTGAACAAAGGTTTGATCCAAGAGAGTTTGAGTCCATGTGCAGTACCAGTAGTATTAGCACCTAAGAAGAATGGAGAATGGAGAATGTACACTAATTCCAGAGTGATCAATAAGATAACAGTGAAGTATAGGTTTCATATACCAAGAATGGATGATGTAATGGATTGTTTGAGTGGAGAAAAATATTTTACCAAAATTGATTTGAAAAGTGGATATCATCAGATCAAAATCAAAGAAGGTGATGAGTGGAAGACATCTTTCAAGACAAAATAAGGTTTGTATGAGTGATTGGTTATACCTTTTGGTTTAACTAATGCTCCGAGTACATTTATGAGGTTAATGAATGAATTTTTAAAAAAATTCTTGATTAAGTGTGTGATTGTATACTTCGATGATATTCTAATAATTAGTACGACTAGAGAAGAGAATTTGATGCATATAAGGCAAGTGTTGCAGAGATTGAATGAGGAAAAGTTGTTGATAAATCTGAAGAAGTGTTCCTTCATGAAAGAAGAGCTTATGTATTTGGGTTTTGTAATTTTAGCTGATGGTTTGAAGATAGATCCAGAGAAGGTTTAATCTATACTGAGTTTGCCTACACTTGAAAATGTCACTAAGGTAAGATCATTTCATGGATTGGCAAGTTTTTACAGGAATTTTATCAAACATTTCAGTTCTATTTGTAATGCTATGACTGAAACAATGAGAGGAGACATAAGATAATTCAAATGGACAGATGGATCTGATAAGAGTTTTGAGACTTTGAAATTAAAAGTTGTTGAATTACCTGTGTTAGGATTACCTAATTTCAATAAGGTATTGCAAGTTGAATGTGATGAAAGTGGAAGTGAAATTGGAGCTGTGTTGACTCAAAAAGGTAAACATGTTGCTTTATTTAGTGAAAAGTTGAATGATGCAAAAAGGACATATTTTGTCTATGATCAAGAGTTCTATGCTATAGTGAAAGCTATGAAGAAACAAAGAAATTATTTGATGCCAAATGAATTTGTGTTGTATACTGATCATAAGGATTTATAGTATTTGGGTAGTCAAAATAAGATGAAATGGAGACATAGGAAATGGGTAGAGTATTTGCAGAATTTCACATTTGTGATAAAGCATAAGAATGGAGTTTCTAATAGAGTTGTTGATGCATTGAGTAGAAGAAGATCTTGTTGACGAAAATGAGAATTGAAGTTCTTTATTTTGATAACATGAAGAATTTGTATGAAATTGACCCTGATTATTCAAAGTAGTGGAGAATGTGCAGAGCACCTAACTCAAATCAATCAAGTAAGTATGAAGATTATTTCATTCAGGAAGATATGTTTTTCAAAGGTATTCAGTTGTGCATACCAAGAGGTTCAATGAGAACTAACTTGATAAAGGAGAATCATAGCAGTGGATGGGCTAGACACTTTGGTATTGATAGACATTAAGTTCACTGAAGGAGAGGCATTTTTTACTATAGTTTTGTAAAGATGTTCAAAAATTTGTGAAAGTTGTGGAGTTTGTCAAGTTGCAAAAGGAGTGAGTCAGAACACTGGTTTGTATACACCAATTACTATTCCTAAGAAACCTTGGAGTGATATCAGCATGGATTTTGTGCTTGGCTTACCAAGGACAACAAGAGGTAATGATTCCATATTTGTTATTGTGGATAGATTCTCTAAAATGACACTGTAGACACCTAAAAATGGTTCATTGCCTATGCCCCCTTTTTAACATGTCTTCTATATTGTGTGTTTGATATTTATGATTCATGAATATTGTGTCTTTCTTCTATGTCATCATTTACTAATATTTCTACTCTCTTTATCAAATCAATTATTAACCTAATTTTCAAATCAATCAATCAAACCCTAATTTTGATTCAATCAATCTTGTCATCATTTTAGAAGCATTTTCCAAGATCATCAGTGCTTCGTATACTTTCAGTCAACCATTTGATAACACTGTTAAAGATCATCGGTGTTATCGCTATCAATCTATCAATTTCAATTCAATAGTGTTGCTCGTTATTGTCAATACTATTTCTGATTATCATTTCGGGAACATTGTCAAAGATCATCGATGTTTCTCCATTTCAATCTGACGACGCCATCAAATTTCATTGGTGATTTTCAATCACTTCTAATCATCATTATCCGAGCGCATTGTCAAAGATCATTGATGCCTCGTGATTTCCTAAACTATTCTAGAACCCTCATAATTAACCCTAATCATTATCAATATTAGCAAAATCCTTTCAATTCAACATCAACATGTTCAATTTGACCTATGATCCACTAATTTCCCCCTTTGGATGAATAACCCATAGTTTATCCTAAGTTCAAATTTAATAAATAAATAAACTTTATTTATTCCCTATTTCCCTAAGTCTCCACTAATTAATTAATTTTATTAATTAATTAGCTAATTTCCATTTATGAGATTTTTATAATTTCATAAATCTAATTTGATTTTGAGGAATATTTGAGAATATGGGATTATTGATTTGATTGATGATTCATAATCTCACCTACATATCATATCCCTTAAATAAGGATTCTCATCCCTATTAAGGTGCTTCACAAATATTCTCAAATATTTGCAATATCTCCTCAATCTCTCTCCCCCATTTCATGCTTCCAAACATCCTACCAACCAAAATCTTGGTTGGTTCATTGATTTTGTTCAATCTCACCTAATTGATCCCCATTTTCTATAAAATGGATTCATTTCTCTCATTCAACGTTGAACCATGATCTCCTAGTAATTTTCCATTATCAATCCAAGCTTTCAAGTTCTTTGTGCAATTGGTGTTTGTCAAAGAGCAACATATCAACCTCTATGTAGAAGAAAGGAGAGAATTTGAGCATCACTTGAAGGGCGTTCTTATTTTTTTTGCATATTATTTATGAATTCCTATTTCAATGGCTCTAATGTTAGATTAGTTAGGGTAGCATATTGTTTAGGGTTTGTGGTTACCTAGATATGCTTCTAACCCCTTTTTCTATTCTACATTTGGTGAAACCGACGTGAACAACCTTAACTAATAATTTTTTTTTATGTTTTTGTGTCTTTTTCAGGTTGTAGACGATACTTGCATTGGTGGTTAAAGAAGCTACGCAGGTGGTCAAAGAAGTTGCACAGGTGGTCAAAGAAGTTGCGCAGGCGGTCATACATTATGTGCAGGTGGTCATACCTACACAGGTGGTACCCAGACCTATGCAGATGGATTCTTACCTATGCAGTTGGTCATATGGAGTCCTATTTTAGGGTTTAGGATCATTTATTGAATGTTTAGGATGCTATTCTGCATTTACAGCTTTCTCCTCTACTTTTTCATTGTTTACAAGCTAAAATGAGCCCCAAATTGTTCAAATGAACCATAAGTTTGGTGAATGAACCCTAATGTGGTAAATTAACTTCACACTTTGAATTGAAAGGCTTAAAATGAACATGCACATTTATATTTTTTCTCCTAAAATGAATCTCATCTAGTCTAGGGTTTCATGTTATTAAACTTTTTCAAACTTCAAACAAACTTGAAATCTAGCTTAACTAGGGGTGGAAATGGACTATTTCATGTAGGATCAAGTTGTTCAAGATGTTAGGGGACCTAAAATGAACATGTATATCTGATTTGGGTACGTAAAATGAACTCTAACCTAGTTTAGGAACAAATGCATATTTTGGCTTTAAGGTGTTCCTAAACTATTTTCATGCACATGCAAGCTAGTTAGGGTTTCAATTTCATTTCAAATATTTTCAAGTCAACTTAAATGGCATAAATAATGAACCCTAGATGTGATTCTGATGATTTTTCATGCTTACATGTTAAGAAAACCTCTATTTTTGTAAGTTTTTAGCCCTTTTTAGGCTTCTGATCAGTTCCTGCGCAGGTGGTCATACTGCCTATGGTAGCTGCACAAGTGGTCACAGAAGCTATGTAGGTGGTCATACTACCTATGGTTGCTATGCAGGTGGTTACAAAATCTGTGTAGGTGGTCATACCACCTGCGGTTGCTGTGTAGGTGGTTGTTGTTCTTGCACAGGTGGTAAAAGTGGTGTTTTTCAATGTTATTTTTGGATTTCTCCATTCCTATACTTGTTTCTACACTTAGCCTATTGGATTTTTGGTGTTATTGATGAGTTTGTGCAGCTTTATGGCGATTGTGGGATGAAGACTGAATCCTAAACTACTAATGATTTTCAAATGCAAGACATTTTGTAGAAGACATTATGTTTTCCCAAACTCTTGTGTTTGCTTTTTTTAGATAGAAAACACTTCACTTTGGTGCTTGAAATGAACATTTTTTCTTTCATGTGTCTAATGTATTTTCTAGATTGTAAAAACCTAAGAATCATATGAGGATATCCTCTCCCCTCGCCTTCATGGATCTTGGGTGTAAGAGAAACTCATATCATTCTTATACAATGGCTACCTCCCAAGTGCTTTAGTAGAGCCAATGAGAGTGGATGCCCAACCGGTGATAGGCTAAAGCCACACCAATCCAACCAGGATATAAATATTCCATTGTGATTAATCTCTCAATGGACGGGTGTTGAATGTGTTATACCAGGAATAAGATCCCCCTCAGTACCCTTGTGGTGCATTAAAACCTACGAAACATAACTTCCATAGGTTGGGAGGCCTCCTTAATGGAGCTAATATGCCGCACATATAACCACCCGAATGGATTCCATTACTAGACACCATGTTGTAATAGACAAAAACCTTCTATCTGTTGGCACAAAAGGTCAGAGACCAAATAAGATGTCCCACACTTTCGTGGCTATTAGTCGAGACAACAATCCCTTGGGAAGTGATGTCCCTTGGGAGTTGAAGCTTGGAGTTCCTGAGAAGTGAGTGCACATGTAAGGAAGACCCCGTACCTCCAAGCTTCTAGGTTGTCCACTATTAGTAATCATGGTTGAACTTCGGTTCAAGTGGGGATTCAATAGATATTGTCCTTGCTAGCCTTAGGAAGTGGTGTGTTTGTTCATTTTACAACAACCATTCTGAATGATGTGTCTTGTGTGGGTGTTCAAAACTTAATCAAAATGATAACGTCTTCAAACACAATCCTTTGAGAACACTTCTTCTAAAATTAATCTTTCAAATAATCAAATGGGTCACAACACCTTGTCTTTTGAGTAAATATATGGAACTTTAAACCTTTCACTTGGAGCCCTTGGGCATGCTTGATAACCTTCATATTGCATATTCATGACCTAAATCTCCTTTCATTTTCATATAAAAAATCCTTTGTGTTATAGACCTCATTTTCAATCCTCATTATAGTTCCTTTTGCATATGTCCTAATCATAACCTTCTTGCATACATAGCACATTCCTAGATCCTACTTAAAAATTTGCAAACAATCCTTGGAAGTATCCAAATCATGGAACCTCTCTTTATGATGTTGAAAATAGGATCTTGACTTGATCCCCCTTTTGCCAAATTTCAAACCCCTTTACCAATTTGATCTCATTCCACCTTTGTCATGATGGATTTGACCTAAGCCTTTTTATCAAACTTTTCCCTTATTCCAAAAATCCTATTTTTCAAGTCAAGATTCAACCTCATAAGGTTATGCTCCTAGATTTGTCTCATTTCAAAAGATCAATTGTCAAAGTCAAAAATACCAAAAACACAGTTGCATAAAACTTAGTTTGCATTTACATAAAACCTTAGCTTGCATTTTGCAATTCCAAAGTTGCATTTCCAAAATTGCACTTCAAACATTTGCATTTCAAAAATCCCAAAAAAATATTGCATTTGCATATAGTAATTATGCCAGTTGTTAGAAGATCTCGAGCATCTAAGGGGCAATAAGATCCTCATTTACCAATGTTTACACAACAACCAGAATCACAATTACCTTTTGATCCAAGACAAGGTATTGCATATCAAGACCAAACTGACCTAATCAATATGTAACCATTGAAAGAAGTGAATCAAATGTTTCATGACCCAAGACATGTCACATTTCCTATTCCAACCAATGATCTATGCAACATGGGATATCCTTCCAACACTTCACCAAGCTTTGACACTATTCAGTGGGGACCTCCCCCAACCTTTGAACCAATTTTTGTACCTATGCCACCTAGCCAAGGTAGTGTTCCCCCTACACCTGAGGAGGAATACAAACAAACTTTTCAAATCAATCAAGCCCAATTCAATCATGTGCAAGATCCAATATTTTTCAATCAAGTCTCATATCAAGCTCAATTCAATCAAGTTTCAAACTAGTCTCCATGTGCTAAAATTTCAAATCAATCATTCAACTAAGTTCCAAATCCAACCTTTCAACATGACTATGGCATAATTCAAATGGGGCCACCACCAAATTTCTAACCAATCTTCATCCCAATGCAACCAAGTGATCTTCAAAAAATTTCACAACCTCTTGTGCCAATCATGCAAACACTACAATCAATACCAAGATCACAAATAATAACATTGCTTGAGGAACCTTTTGTATCCTCCAATTCACCTCCAATGTCTTATCAAACAAAGAAAAATTCACATGTGGCATCTTTTGAACATCAATCAAGCATAATCAATGAGGACCCTTTTGTTCAACACATTCCCTCCAAAAATTTGGTACAACATGTCAATAATGATGAGGTATCGCAAACAAGACCCATCAAGCAATGCAAGTTCAAATCCAAAATTTTAAAGAATTTGTTTCAAAAATTGGATCAAACAAATAATTTACCTGTGTCTAGCAATGGCTCACCCCCAAAACAATCACATGGATGACATACCTATTTCCCCTCAAGACATTTACCTTCAAGAAACATCCATGTTTCCTTCCACCCCTTCATCCCCACATTCCTCCCAAGATAAATTTCCTCCTTCCCCATCAAGTGATTCTTCCAACAATGCAACCTCCCAATGGCTATCCATGAAAGACATCCAAGCTAGTCCTATGCATAGCCCAAGTTCCTTTGAACCAATTCCACCATTTCTTTCCATTTCAATCAAGCCTATTCATGAGATTCCTACCCAAATTTCATCTTCCTCGTATCAAAATGTTGATCCCTTTCAAGAACCCCCATTGCATGTCCAAAGTCATATCCCATGTCAAGAGGATGATAAAAAGAATGAAGAAACATGTCTAAAAACATATCAAGATCAAGAACCCTTCAATGACCAATTCTATCCTATTTTTTACCAAGACCCCATTCCCCTTGAGCCTCTTGATGATCCTATTCAAGATGATCCCCTTCCATTCCCAAACCCAAATGTTCCTCCGAATTCCATTGACCTTCCACTTCCTAAGCACAATCATGATCTCCCTTCCATGTCTTCCCAAGATCAAGGTATCTCTTCACCTTCATGTCCTCCAAAATATCCCATCATCCCTTTGGATCCCCCAAAAGATCCCATTATTCCTCTAGATCCTCCTCAAGATCCATCCATCCATTCTTCTCCTTGTCATAATCCTTCACATCCCCCTTGTGATCCAAGCACATCTATGCAATTTGTTCATGAACCCCTTACACTTCAAATGGGTTCCCCTAGTTCTATTAAGTCTATTCCACCTCATGGTCCTACAATTCCTTCCATATCATTCAAACCTCATAATAATGGACTCGCGTCTTGTAGCTAATATCCTACTGGTCAAAAAAAACATTATCAAGTCAAAGGGTTAGACCTCCATGCAAAAGGTATATTGAAACCCTTACATTTCCAATAAAATTCAAATGGCCATGGTCTTAATGAAAAATATACATCTCAAGGTGTTGGTATCCCTTAAAAATCCAAATCCAAACATATACCTCCCCCTTCAACCCTCCCATCCATCTTAGGTCCATATATTCCTCCCTCCACTAGCTCACAACCCATTTACCCTTTTCCAAATGCAGGTCAACAAAGGCACACATCTTGGAGAACCTTCCATCCATCTAAAAAGCCTCCATACAATTCCTATCCATCCATGAATTCCATTCCTTTTCCAAGAAATTTGGATGCCAAGCATAAAATTCACAAGTTAAGAAATCCACATGCTATCAAGGATCAAAATGTCCAGTATAATCGACATGTACAAAAAAAGAAAAATGTGCTCCTAAAAGAAAAATCCAAAAGGCCACAAAGGCCCATTAAGCAAAAAATAAAGTCAAAATCCATATGGGTTCCTAAATCTCGTATGCAATCAATGCACTCTAAGGACCCACAAAATAATGAAAAATCAAAAAGCATGTGGATTCCCAAGAAGCTCCTTGAAGCATAGATTCCTAACGAAAAATCCAAATTGGCATCCAAAATTGCTATCCATCCAACTAAATGTCTTCCATCTTCCAAATCTATTTTGGTTCCTTGTGTCCCAAAATATATATCCTTTTCTCCATTAAGCCTTCTTTTTCCTCTATCACTCCATCACCCCTCAAGGTGTGTGCCAATGTTGTTCTTGCATCCATTCCCTTCCACTTCAAAGAAAGTTGACGTACATTTCCTCCATTATCCAACACATGTTTTCCAACCTTTCATCCAACCTATGCAATCCTTTGCATAAATCTTGTCCCATCCTTATCCAATCACCCACTTCATATCCCTTTTTCATTACCCTACCAATGTCTTTGCACAATATCTTTCAAAGTCACATTTCAAAGAGTAAGGCGCTTGAGTCCTCTATCCATGTCACTTCGTGCATCCAATTTTTTTCCAAAATGTCAAAAAAGGTGAAAAAAGAAAAAAACATCAAAAAAATATGAAAAAAGGAAAAGTTACCTTGATGAAAACCTGGCAAACAGGTGTCTTGGCAACACAAAAAAAGAGTCGAGAAATAATTTTGTCCAATAGTGAAAACCTGGCAAACAGGCACTTTAGGCAAATACCATGATGAAAACCTGGCAAACATGCGTCATGTGTAATTCTATGAACTTCTTGCAGTCTATCCTTGGGGGCAATTTTAATTGGCGTTATCCTCCATCATCCCCAACATTTCCTCCATTATTCCTATGTCCCTCCTATCATTTACCCTATCAACACCCATATATCCCTTATCCCTGATTGATCTTGCATATCCTATCATTTTCCTTTTCATATCCTATCATTATCCTATCCACATCCTAAGATTGTCCTATCAAACTCCCTATCTTGGTCTTGATGAAAAAAAGGACGTTCAATGCAAAAAATGTTTTTCAAAGAAAAACCTCTTGACATGTCCATTTCCCGCATTCTATCCACTGCACTATTCCATTATCCTATCATTGTCTTAACCAGTCCCTCCGCTTGGTGAAGAAAATTGCTATCCCATTTCTTGGAGAGTCCTTGGCACCTACCAGATCCAATGCAATGACCTTGGCCTTCATCCATCTACCAGTTCATTTCCCCTTTGACAATGTCCCTGCCTTGCTAGACACCGGGGGCAATTAAAATCTTGCAACTTGTAAATATCTTAATGACCTGAAAAAATCCTAAAAATTCAAATAAGCAAAAATTCCAAAAAAATCAAATAATGTCGTGAAAAAAATTCTAAAAATTACATAATGTCCTACAAAAAATTGCTAAAAATTCAAATACGATCTTGGAAAAAGACCAAAAAACTTCAAATATATCAAAGATCCTAAAAATTGCAAAATCTTTTCAAAAATCTGCAATAAATTTGTACATACTTGTCTTATTTTTGAGAATCGAACATCATGTTTGTTGACATCAATGGAAGAATCACCAATCTGTTCTTAACAAAATCATATGTGATCTTAATCATTGTGACCTAGCATTCAGTCTGATTGGACCATTCAAATATTTCGATCTTTGTTGTCTATCAATTTGTCCAAGCTATCAATCAATTATCAAATCAATCAATTTGCAAATCTAAGCTATCAATCAATGCACATTTAATGCAAGAAACAAAAGATCATAATGGATGTTGGCTCACATTGTTTCAGTGAGTGTTTTATCTTTCATTTGATTTTTATCTTTTTGATTTTTCTTCTGCCTGTTTGATGATCTCATGAAATTATGGGGCATGTCTGCTACATGCTTTTGGGACAGAGAAGATCATCCTCTGTCTGCATCATGTTTGTTTATGTAAAAAGGATGACTTTCTTGCTCTGGCTTTTGTGCCACGATGTGTTGCATCCACTTTTGCAATATCAAAATAAGCTCTTATAAAACAATTGCACTTTGAAAGCCAACATCTTTCTACTAACATTTCTTCATCTAATTTCTTCTTTCTGTTAACATTTCTTCAATCAATCATCTTTATTTTCAAAAAAATTGTCCTCTTATCAATTTTCACCCAATTTTCTGATTGGGCATCCTACCTCCATTTTATCAATCTAGTGGGGCATGATCTTCTATTTTTCTTTGAGCCAACGCTCATAATCACATTGTCTCAAAGAGGGGAAAAATGTAGACACCTAAAAATGGTTCATTGCCTATGCCCCCTTTTTAACATGTCTTCTATATTGTGTGTTTGATATTTATCATTCACGAATATTGTGTCATTCTTCTATGTCGTCATTTACTAATATTTCTACTCTCTTTATCAAATTGATTATTAACCTAATTTTCAAACCAATCAATCAAACCCTAATTTTGATTCAATCAATCTTGTCATCATTTCAGGAGCATTTTCCAAGATCATTGGTGCTTCATATCCTTTCAATCAACCATTTGACAACACTCTCAAATATCATCAGTGTTATTGCTATCAATCTATCAATTTCAATTCAATAGTGTTGTTCGTTATTGTCAATACTATTTCTGATTATCATTTTGGGAACATTGTTAAAGATCATCAATGTTCCCCATTTCAATCTGACGATGCCATCAAATTTCATTGGCATTTTTCAATCACTTCCAATCATCATTATTCGAGTGCATTGTCAAAGATCATCGATGCCTCGTGATTTCCTAAATTATTCCAGAACCCTCGGAATCAACCCTAATCATTATCAATATTATCAAAATCCTTTCAATTTGACATCAACATCTTCAATTTGACCTATGATCCACTAATTTCCCCCTTTGGATGAATAACCCATAGTTTATCCTAAGTTCAAATTGA
>MU224882.1:1676383-1701826 GCA_018584345.1 Thuja plicata | reverse complement strand
CAAAATCCTTTCAATTTGACATCAACATCTTCAATTTGACCTATGATCCACTAATTTCCCCCTTTGGATGAATAACCCATAGTTTATCCTAAGTTCAAATTGAATAAATAAATAAACTTTATTTATTACCTATTTCCCTAAGTCTCCAATAATTAATTAATTTTATTAATTAATTAGCTAATTTCCATTTATGAGATTTTTATAATTTCATAAATCTAATTTGATTTTGAGGAATATTTGATAATATGGGATTATTGATTTGATTGATGATTCATAATCTCACCTACATATCATATCCCTTAAATAAGGATTCTCATCCCTATTAAGGTGCTTCACAAATATTCTCAAATATTTGCAATATCTCCTCAATCTCTCTCCCCCATTTCATGCTTCCAAACATCCTACCAACCAAAATCTTGGTTGGTGCATTGATTTTGTGCAATCTCACGTAATTGATCCCCCATTTTCTATAAAATGGATTGATTTCTCTTATTCAAGGTTGAACCACGATCTCCTAGTAATTTTCCATTCTCAATCCAAGCTTTCAAGTTCTTTGTGCAATTGGTGTTTGTCAAAGAGAAACATATCAACCTCTATAGAGAAGAAAGGAGAGCATTTGAGCATCACTTGAAGGGAGTTCTTATGTTTTTTGCATATTGTTTATGAATTCCTATTTAAATGGCTCTAATGTTAGATTAGTTAGGGTAGCATATTGTTTAGGGTTTGTGGTTACCTAGATATGGTTCTAACCTCTTTTTCTAGTCTACATTTTTCTTTTCAAAAAATTAGTCCTCATATCAATTTTTGCCCAATTTTTTGAGGGGGCATCCTACCTCCATTTTTTCGATCCAATGGGGCATGATATTCTATTTTTCTTTGAGCCAACACTCATAATCACATTGTCTCAAAGAGGGGCAAAATGTAGAAACCTAAAAATGGTTCATTTCCTATGCCCCCTTTTTAACATGTCTTCTATATTATGTGTTTGATATTTATCATTCATGAATATTGTGTCATTCCTCTATGTCGTCATTTACTAATATTTCTACTCTCTTTATCAAATTGATTATTAACCTAATTTTCAAACCAATCAATCAAACCCTAACTCTGATTCAATCAATCTTGTCATCATTTCAAGAGCATTGTCCAAGATCATCAGTGCTTCGTATCCTTTCAATCAACCATTTGATAACACTATCAAAGATCATCGGTATTATCACTATCAATCGATCAATTTCAATTCAATAGAGTTGTTCGTTATTGTCAATACTATAAATCTGATTATCATTTTGGGAACATTGTCAAAGATCATTGATGTTTCCCCATTTCAATCTGACGACTCCATCAAATTTCATTGGCACTTTTCAATCACTTCCAATCATCATTATCTGAGTGCATTGTCAAAGATCATCGATGCCTCATGATTTCCTAAACTATTCTGGAACCCTCAGAATTAACCCTAATCATTATCAATATTATCAAAATCCTTTCAATTTGACATCAACATCTTCAATTTGACCTATGATCCACTAATTTCCCCCTTTGGATGAATAACCCATAGTTTATCCTAAGTTCAAATTGAATAAATAAATAAACTTTATTTATTCCCTATTTCCCTAAGTCTCAAATAATTAATTAATTTTATTAATTAATTAGCTAATTTCCATTTATGAGATTTTTATAATTGCATAAATCTAATTTGATTTTGAGGAATATTTGAGAATATGGGATTATTGATTTGATTGATGATTCATAATCTCACCTACATATCATATCCCTTAAATAAGGATTGTCATCCTATTGAGGTGCTTCACAAATATTCTCAAATATTTGCAATATCTCCTCAATTTCTCTCCCCCATTTCATGCTTCCAAACATCCTACCAACCAAAATCTTGGTTGGTGCATTGATTTTGTAAAATCTCACCTAATTGATCCCCATTTTCTATAAAATGGATTCATTTCTCTCATTCAAGGTTGAGCCACTATCTCCTAGTAATTTCCGTTATCAATTCAAGCTTTCAAGTTCTTTGTGTAATTGGTGTTTGTCAAAGAGAAACATATCAACCTCAATGGAGAAGAAAGGAGAGCATTTGAGGATCACTTGAAGGGAGTTCTTATGTTTTTTGCATATTGTTTATGAATTCCTATTTCAATGGCTCTAATGTTAGATTAGTTAGGGTAGCATATTGTTTAGGGTTTGTGGTTATGTAGATATGCTTCTAACCCTTTTTCTGGTCTTACAAACACATTTCATACCATGTAAGAAAACATTAGATGTAGTACATATAGCATATCTTTTCTTTAAGGAAATTATCATATTGCATGGATTACCGAGGAGTATCATCTCTGACTGAGAGAGTAAGTTTGTAAGATATTTTTGGAGAACACTCTGGAAAAAGTTGGACACTGAGTTGAAGTTTAGCTCTAAATTTCATCCACAGACTGATGGACAAACAAAGGTTGTAAACCTAAGTTTGGGTAACTTGTTGAGATTCTTAGTTAGAGATACACCAAGCAATTGGGATTTGATGTTGGCACAAGCAGAGTTTGCATATGATATTTTAGTGAATAGAAGTAGTGGAAAGACACCTTTTGAGATTTTTCAAGGTACACAACTGAGATGTATATTAGATTTGAGAGATATTGTTGGAGAAGCAAAAAGAAGTGTAAAAGTAGAAGAATTTGCTGAGTTCATGAAGACATTGCATAATAATGTAAAACAAAACCTGGAGAAAAGTAATCAGAAGTACAAAGATAGTGTAGACAGATCAACTAGACATAAAATGTTTGAAGTTGGTGATGCAGTAATGGTTCATTTGAAGAAAGGAATATTTCCTATTGGAACATATGGAAAATTGAAGATGAAGAAACTTGGTCCTTGCAAAATACTAAAAATATTTGACAATGGAAATTCTTATGAAGTTGAATTACCTTATGACATGGATATATCACCTATATTCAATATTTCAGACTTCTATGAATATCATGAACCTGATGAAGAAGTGACAGTGCCAAATTATTATCCTAAGAAACAAATAGAGGAAGTTGAAGAGATTTTGAAATAAAGAATTGGAAGAAGTACAAGAGGAAAGGAATACATGGAATATCTGGTAAAATGGAAGAACAGACCGATTGAGGACTCATCTTGGATTTCTCAATCTAATTTGGATTCATTTTAGGTTGGTCCTGATACATGATTCGGGGAATCATTTCTTGTAACCCTAGGTGTCTGATGCAGGATCATCTTGGGTCATTATCAATCCTTATCAACCAAAAATATGTTTAATTTTGATTTGTAATTTGTCTTTTGTTGCTCGGTTCCTATTGCTCGGGCATGCTTGTTCATTTTCTATTGTTCAGGTTTTTCTTTTATTGCTCGGGTTTGTGCTTTATAGACAGATTTTAGTGATCTCTTTACGAACAAGTTTTCTGATGCTCGAGTATGTCCTTACCAATGGTTTCTAATTTTAGGTGATCATCCTCTCGAGATGTTTTATCTAGATCTCACCAACTTCTACATTGAATTTCCATTACAAAATTAATGTAGGGTCTCTTATTGGGATCTGTGTGGACCTAAATCTGGGTCTCTCTTGTGGATTTGAGCATTGACCTCTTTGGTGAACTCTTGTATATATTATTTTGTATGTTATTAGTTTAGGTATCAATCTTAGAGAAAGAAAGAAAATGTTTAGATATTGAGATCAAAGTTCTATGATCTCTATTGTATGAAGACTACTCTGTAATTCATTGAACATATGGCCAAAACTAGGAAGGAATTATAGCCTGGCATGTAATTATTTTGATCAAGTTAATATAAAGGATATTTGTTGTTTCTTCTCTCACTATGTTTTTTAGCTTCCGCATTGGTTCTAAAAGTTGGTTTGGTAGTTGGGTGAGCCTTAGGTGCCTTCTCCATCCCTGCCTTGTGTCAAATTCCATTCCAAGATCATGCGACCAAGTCACCTCTAAATTTTGCAATAAAATTCACTAGACTTGGCCTGAATAGAGGTTCATCTGGAGATTAAGAGAGAACAGAAACTCTAAGTTGCTGAAAGATTTACTAACTCTAGAGTTAAATGGGAGATTACATGATAATCACACAATAAAACCAAGGATAAAAAAATATCGACAACCCTCACCAAATCGCTAAATAAAATCTTGACTTTGATTATTTTCTAGAGATCACATACTAGCCACTCATCTGAAATGAGATCAACGATCCTCGCTAAGTCTATAAACAAATCACTTAACTCTGATTCCATCTGGAGATCAAGAAATAACTAAAAATGATAACTTTGTCCTGACCTTAGGTTAGATTATGAGATTTAGAGATAAAGGATATCTCTGAATCAATGAAGACCTTTCATAACTTGAGTTAATTCATGAGATCTTGCGCTAGCCATACGATGAAAATTGCATCCATGGTTGTCGCTGAATCTCCCAATGTTTGAGCTTACTTCATATTTTTCTAGCAACTATGTGCCAACCACATAATGAAAAAAAGATTGACCACCTGCGCTTAATCTTTGAATCCATAAGAGAATATTCCTTTCTTCCCAAGATTAAGAGATAAGAGATTGCACCAAGTCTCCAGACCATAAAGAATATTTGGTTTTGATCACGAGATCAAGAGATAAAGGAAAAGACCAAAAGGTACATGACTTAAGGAAACTTAAGTTACACAACAAAAGTAACTTCAAAATAGAACAAGGTCATGGGGGTCTAGGTTTTTTTCACGGTAAAGACACAAAAAGACTTAGGGTTTAAGTATTTCATCCATTTTTAGTACCACATTTCTTTGGGAAGCAGACACTTTCAAATTTTTTTGAGGGCATGCTTGAAGACACTTTGAATTTTAGGGTGATATCTGACATTGGGAACCAAAACATTTAACAAGACTCAGAAAACACAAAATAGTCCAAATTGTCACTCTAACTGAGGATGCTTGAATTCAAGTTCATAGCAAGAATATAGTGATGACATTAAGTTTTTCCATTAGTATACTTAAGTGAAAAACATGATAAAGGTTATCATTATAGGAATAACCAATGGACAACAAGAATACCTAACAAGATGACAATTTTTATCATGAAAATGCTAAGTATAGAATTTCCCGATGAACACTGACAAGAGTTCGACCGATGACAAAGCATAAAGGACATCACTGATGGTACAATTTTGTGAACATCATTGATAGAGTAGAAAAGGAAGGAACCCAACAAATAGTTCAATTAAGGGACACTAACTAAGAAAAGAATAAAAGAAAACCAATAGACTAATAGAGCAGCTCGACCATTAGAACCGACAGTCAGTTACAGAACCCACAAAAAGTGGATCTGACTTTCCACGTCAGATAAAACATTGTAATTATATTTTTAGAGTTTTTATTTGTTTTAAAACTTTAATTTAGGGTAAATCAAGCATATTGTAAATTTTTTAAAGCATCCTAATGGATATAAAACATAACTATTTAAAGATTAAGGTCAAATTGTAAACCTTGGATCTAGAGTTAATCTGAAAAGCATGAATCAAGATTAGAGCTAGAAACTAGTATAAATAGATGTTCAATCATTTGTAATAGATGACATGACGTAATTTGGATAAATGATTATAGCCATTGAGACCATCTAAGTAGCAGAAGAGAATTCATGAAAAGCTCAGAAATAGATCATATCAGTTATGAAGAACACATACAAGGCTACCAACGAGCAGAGAAAAGGTATCACTCAATCACTCAAAGTGATTACATATACATTGTAAGATTTACAAGATCTGTTATCAACAATTAAATATTGCATATACTATCAGATCAACATTTATATTATAGTTGCATTCTAACAAGTGCATCACATCAGAAATCCTTTTGTAGAAGGTGGACTTAACAGTTCTTTGATAAATCTCTTAACAGAGTGCACACTCAATAGTGTTGCTAAAGCTTCAAATGAAGTAGATCCTAACAGGTCTCCACTCTAATACTCCTAGCAGGGTAGATCATATGAAGTGATCAAATTGTAAGCCTTAACCAGCTCCCTTCTTATCTGCACATAGTCAAGTCTTGTGGGTAGACATCCCCACCGCAGTTTTTACTTCATAACAGGAATTTTTTGCGATATCATATCTTTTGTAATGTGCTTTTTACTTTCATGTATGTTTCTTGGATGATTACACATGCAAAAAACTTATATTATGATTTCACATACATAAAGAAAGATAAACAGATAGATAGGAATATACAAATTAATGGGCCAACCACATAAAAAGTTTTAAAGGTATTGATTCACCCCTCCCCTCTCAGTACATCATTCCAATAATTCCAAAAATTGGTATCAGAGCCAAGTTTCTTTCCTGAAAAGCTTAAATACTTAAGAGAAAAGATCCACACAATGGAAAAGTATAGACTGGATAAGACTATTTAGAATGACCAGTTACAAATTTAGATTTACTATGAGCAGTATAAAGAGGTGAGAGTAAGCATGAGAAAGTTATTTCTCTCATTGTGACAAGTCTCACAAAGAGAGAGGTTTGTAAGAATGGGGGAATGTGACCATTTTGGGAGATGTGAGAGGGGACAAAGATGTAAGAGATGGATGGAGTGTATAAGAGGGATATAAGAGAATTTAAGGAAGACTTAAATGCATATGGTTGGGGATTTGAGGGATGTGACATGAGAGTTGAATTTGGGATTGGGGTTGAGTTGGAACCTTGGGTTAGGTGGTCAATCATGGTTAGTTTAGGGATTAAATTTAGGAGCCATGTGCCCAAATTGAATTAAATAGAATATTTAATCACAAGTGGGATGAAAGGGAATTAATTTAAATAGATAATTATATTTATTTAGATTAATAGAGGAAGGGGATTTAATTAATTAAATGGTTGTGGGGTTCCATTAGATTAATTGGACTATAGCTAATTTATTAAATTAATTAAGCTAGGAGGTTGACATAAATTAATTAAATAATGTATAATTATTTAACTAATAATGCATAGAAGAGAGCTAAATTTAATTAAATTTGTTAATCAAAGTTAGGTGTCTACACCTTGTTTCCTTCCATAACTTACTATCCTCTCTCTTTCCCATCTTTCGGTCTGAGTCTTGCCTATTACTCTCAATTTCAATAGCTATTTTGTAGGAATCTCTTACGATACATGGATTCTTATCCCTAAGAAGGTAGAACATGTTTCCATTAGAAACATTGAAGTAAGTAGTTAAACATACTTTCTGATCTAATATCAACACTTGGAACAATTTGTTCATGGCCTTTTGAAATCTATTATTGAAATCAACCATGCTTTCATTAGGGAATATTTGGATGTTACTCAATTCATTTAACATGTAACTTGAATTAACATGTTCCTGGTATAACTCCCTAAAATACCTAAAAAATTCATTGCAAGATGTTATGCTACCCTAAGGTAAATTCCCAACCTAGTCCCTAGCATCTTCTATCAAAGAATGAACAAAGAGGTGGTGATAAAATGAAGGAGGAACCTGTCAAAAGCATTAAAAAATATGCAATGGAGAATGACAAAAAATATTTCCATGCTAATGAGGACACATGTAAATTTTATGTGTCTGATGATATGTAGAAAAGAAAGGACTATCTTGCAGATTTTACCTGTACTTTGGGTAAAATGTTAGATGATAATGCTAATATAAAAAAGAAAATGGAAATTATGGAAGTTGAGATCAATCTCATTAAAAGTATTAGCATTGGTGAGAAACCTATTGTGATCTTCCTGGAGGAAATGAAAGATGTGGTGGGTAGATCTGAAGCCCATTTGGAAATTGTGAACAAAGTGTGCAACATGGGAAAAGAGCTGAAGGACATAAATGACATGGTGGTGGAAGAAGACAGTGTAGGGAAAATCCACATTCTGAACAACAAGGTGGAAAAACTAGAGGCTATGGTGCACAAGATTGAGGATCAATTTCTGATTAGCCTAAAATCATATACTAGGCATGCAAAGATTCTGTTGGAGTAGCTAGAACAGGACAAAGGGGAAAATAATGGCAAAGAGGTGAAGGAAACTACATGACCTGGAAAACACACACGGGCTAGCACCAGGAAGCTGAGTCCAAAGGAAGATAAAGAGACTAAAGACCTCAAGAACTCTACCAATTAAATGCAGATAATGGTTATCCAGGCACAGGATATTGTGGATGGCATGTAGCTGTCCTTTTTTGGGGCTATCTTTTTGGCTGTCCCTATTATTGCTTGTAGATCTATGGGAATTTTTTTGTTAGGTTGTTAGATGGCTAGGATTTTTGGCTTTCCTTTCAGGGTGCTTTGGCACAGTTTCAGTTGAACTTATTTGAATTTTTGTAAAATTTTGTTTAAAGGTCTTAGGTCCTTGTAAAACCTATTTTTACGCAATCAAAACATCTTTATTCTCAATTTCAAAATTAGTGATCTTATAAGCGAAAGATTTCAGAAGTTCTTCATAAGAGACAACATTATTACCTATGAATCTAGGGATTTAGTCTCTTACCTCATTGGGGATCATATTTGGATGACCAGAAATGTCATCAAAGAACATAGGTCTATATCTATCAAGATGGATAAGTGTTCTTTGGAAATTTCCAAGGGTGTTATTTCCACTAGTGCCTGCTACACCTCCTTGGTTTTGAGAACATTAAAGAGTGCCTTTCTTAGGATAAGAATTTTGAGCATTTGGATTTGAGCCACCTAGTGGGTTTTGTTGTAGTGTCCCAGTAGAAACATGCATTGAACTACTTGTAGTGGTATTTGTAGTAGTATCAGGAAAATTTATTCTCATCTTCATGTCAGCTATAGTAGCCTCCAACTCTAACTTTTCTAGCTGCTTCACTAAGTCTTCTTTAGCCTTTCTAGCTTGTTCTAATTCTATATATACTTGGGACATACTAGAAGGGGTAAATTTTATTTATTTAGGCTCATTTATACTTATGAAAACATCTTTCTGCTTCCCTTATCAGATGTATCCTTGTCAATTTTCTCGAGCTTTTCATTTTGCTCAATTTCATGTGGATGCAATTGCCTTAAAATAGGTCCTTCTTTCTCAAATTCATCTATCTTGGAATTTGATCTGTTATTAGAAACTTTTTGCCTCAAGGCTCCAAGATCACCAAACAATATTTTTCTAGACCCTTAACCTCCTCATTCATACTTTTAGCCTTAAGCTCATTTCTTCTTATTTCTTTCAATATTTCTTCTCTCTTAGTTAACAAGTCATACAATTCCTACTCATGCCCTTTTTATGCATTTTCTATCTCTGATTCTTTCTCATGCTTATTTCTTCTCAAGACTAGAACCTCCTCACACAATTTTCCAGAATCATAAGTTATAGTCTCATCAGCAGATGTTTCTCCTAGTTGGTCTAGAGTTTCTTTTGTAAGGAAGAAGCCTCCATATATTATCTCTCCATCTCTGAAGGGATCAAAAGATATATCATTTCTAAAAGGAACAATTGGCCCTAAATGTTGAACACTTTCAAATGAATATGAAGCTCTCTCAGGAATAGAATTTTCCATTCTCCCTTTTGAAATGTTGGGGGAGTTATGGTTTGACCCACCTCCTTTTTAACATTGTCTCCTTCCAGGAGTATGGAGCTCTTCTCCTATATATTTCTCTAGAATATTCCTATAGTAAGACCTGGTGTTTCTTTTCTGACTCATTTTAAATTAGACAATGATTTTAAATGTTTCAATATGAAAATACTAAAATGTATAGAGTATAGAGTCACCACCCACGACAAGTATGGGAAAGAATTAATTTGAACTGATCAAGAAATGGAGCAACAAATAATTAGTCTCTACAAACTTTGGAAATCCTATTGCTAAGACCCATTTCTGCCCAGTAGAATCACCATTTTGTTAGAGATTTTTCTTGTAGGACCTTTGTTAAGAATAAATTGTCAACTCTATGATTCCCAAGACTTTATTCAAACAAGGAAAATTCTAATTGATGAGGATTTAATCCTCCTTCTTCTTTGAGCTCCACAGACTCAGGCAAGTGTACCTTTTATAATTTACTACTTCTTAGTGAATTTGACAGTAGACCAAGGGTTAACACTGATTTTCTCCTACCTTTTGTTGCAATAAATGATAACACATTTTACAAATGAATATAAACAATCTTATGCAGGGCTTTGCAAGCTAGAACATGAACTTGACAAGAGAAAATAATAGTGAAATAAGGATTCTCATCCATATTCTATTTGATTTCTAAACTTAGGCAACCTGACCTAATGATTCACTCTCTAAGGAATCAATACAATTACTTGTCCTCTTCAATACAAATGATAAAAATCTATGTTCTTGTAAAATATAAAAAATATATATATATCTGTGATGTGTGTATAAAAAGTATTTAAAGGTTTGGGGAAGATAAAATTATCCTCCTAAACCCAAATTGTACAAAGGAAAGATCAACTTTGATTAACCATAAGAAAATGGTCAATGCACAAACACATTAATCGATCAGGAATAAGAAGAAAGAAGAAAACCTTACATTCCTAGTTTACGGGGAAAGAGGGTATGTAGTAGGTCTGAAATGATTCAAACCTTAATTAAAATAAGTTGAAGACAAGTACTAACCTCAAAGTATAGTAGATCTGGAAATTGTTTTTTTCTGGTGTCTATACTGAGTTTCAGAAAATTATGCAACCAGATCTGGAACAGAAATATAAAGATGGATAAAACCTTGAAATATTTTTCTTTTTTGAGAAATTTCAACCTTGACCCAAATACGGGGGTGTAATTGCACCCCTTTATGTTGACCTTGACCAGCACGGCTCTGACAAAAATTATGTTCACAGATCCCAAAATTTGGTTGAAAAGGGTATCCAAATCTGCTCTGTAATTTGTTGTTTTGTACATGTACCTACAATAAAAATGTTTTTTTATTGGGGGAGGGGTTTCCCTTGGTCAAAACCTGATTTTGGAATTAACCTTAAAATATAATTAAAATTGCAGAGATAAACAAAGTAAATGAACAAATTTACCTTGCTTGTATAGAAACCCTTGTGGAGGATGTGAATCCTTGGATGCACAAGTATGGATGCTCCAAATAGATATAGAATGTAGAATGTATGATATAGGATGTCTCAAATCAATTGTCTTTAGATCTTCAACACCAAGCTTGAATAGATCTTGGAATAGGAAAAAGCTTGCATGGATGTGGATGGAGAAATATTCAACAAGAGAGCCCCATAGAGCTTTGAATCCTTCAATGACTGCCATTGGATCTCATTTATTAATTGAATGCTTGAATTCTTGAATTATTGAGAGTATATTATCACTTCAATAGATTATGCATCTTAGGTGCTTCAAGTCTTTTGCTCTCCAAATCTTGTCTTAGAGAAAATGAGAGGAGAAAGACTTCCTTATATACAAATCTAGGACACAAAATTCTAGAGAGGCCAACATAGGAGAATTAAATTCCAATTAGTCTCATACCCATAGAAGTAGACCTATATTAAATATAATTTTAATATTCTTTACCTCAAAGACTGAAACAGCTGACCCAGAAGTGGGAATTAAATCTTTCTGAACCCTGACATCCAGAAACTTTGGAAACTTGAAATTTGGACCCTAGGTTAGGGTCGAGGTCCACCCTGACCTAGGCCATGGTCAAGTTAGACCTTGACCTAGGTTAGGGTTGAGGTCTTCCTTGAACCAAAAGGTCTACCTTGACCATGAGGTCAAGAACCTCAAATTTATAGAGAAGGATGTCAGAAATAGGTCAGAGAGAAGTGGAAAATAGGGTAGAACAGGGGAAAAGCCAGATCCAAGTCAAAGACCCACTCAAGGTGTTTGACATTACCCCAAACCACTTACTCAGAGGACTAAACCAGTCCAAAATGGAAGTGCTTCCATTTTCTAATTATACATTTAGCCCCCACTTTAGCAAGAGTATGGACTCGATGCAAACTCTTCATAAAGGAGATCACAAAGAAAAGATAATCTTATTGAAATCAAAGGGAGAAAGAAATCCTCAACCCCCTAGGGAATCAATTCTTTGTCAACCCCAATATTACAATAAGAGAGACATCACCAATCAAATAAAAAGAGAGAGAGGATGTGATTACCTCCCCCAATGAGAACTTATGTCTCATTGTGAATCACACAAGGAAATAGTACAACTCAAAAGATGGTGTTGAACCACCTAGTGAATGTGGCTACTCACTAGTCAACCCATCAAGGATTTTCCCTTGGGAATATTCTATTCCAAAAGAGAAAAGCCAAAACATAGAGAGATCAAGTCTTGAGGATACCTTCCGACCTTAAAGGATCAAAACTTTTTAAATTGAAACTGGAGGGATCAAGAGATCCTATAAGGTAAAAATCCATGCTTTAAGGATTAGTCTCTAATCCATAAAGGGAGAAATTTTTTTAAGTTTGAAAGTATTTTGAAAGTGCGTGTGTGCAAAAAGTGAGTAGAGCGTATGCCCCCATGTTAAAGTCATTGCTAACACTTTAACATGAGAAATGGATTTAATGGAAACATAAAAAACTCCACTAATTACGTTTCCACTACGAGATGCACCCAAGCAAAGAAAAATCAAGGGAAACACCACATAAACATATAGAGAACACAAAAGGGATCTACCTACCATGGGTTCAGTATGATAATAAGATCATATATATATATATATATATATATATATATATATATATATATATATAAAATNAATATATATATATATATATATATATATATATATATATATATATATATATAAAATTTCAAAATGAATTGACATCATTCCCCAAAGAAAGTAGAACTAAAATAACAATAGAGGAAACAAAATGCAAGAGTTACGAATAAGAGTCTTTTCGGACCACAACATGGAGACCAAAAAGAATCAGTGCTACTATGTCATAAATCCAAGTAGACTACACAAGGAAAATATTTATGAACAATAGCACAGGTAAAACATAACATGAAGACAAAATATAGAAGAATAAAGATACATATAGATGAATAGTACAACAGGTTTGATTCCTTTATCACCTTGCAGCAAAAAAGTAACAAGGATCGTATAAAAGAATCTAACAAACATTTATCAAACACATTATGGGAGAAGCACAATACAATAGGAAAACACATAAAAGGATACCATGGAGGACAATCCAATCATGCGCATCACCTACTCTCCATATCTTGGTCTATATCATTTAGGAAAGGTTGGAAACTTGCAAGAGGTACTATATCCAACATAGTAGGAATAATAGCCAGTTCCAAATCCTCTTGAGAATGGTGATATTCGATACTAGGTGTAATTATGAGTTGTGATGAAAGCATATGAGGTAAATTAGTATCAATGTCAATAGTCTTATATTCATCATTAGAATCATCAAGAGTTTCTTCTTCATCAAGATTAACCAAAATAGAATCTAAGATATGAATAGAATCAACATAATCATTCATTTTAACATCATTATTAAGATTAACTTCTTCCAACACATCAGGCATAGGCTAGTCAAAATAAGGTAAAGAATTTCGAAGAATAGAGGCACGGGCCTTAGCTTGAGCCTGACACTTCTTACGATGTTCATTGGAAGATCGATTATGTTTTGTCTTGTTTGAAATATGTTGAGAACTAGGAGGAACAATAGCCATTTCCTTCACAGGTTCTATAGGAGGATTAGTAGGATTATTAATAGGCTATAAAGCACCACTAGGAACTTTATTAACAAAAATAAAAGAAATGGATAAAGGAGGTATGGAAGGTGTAGGTAAAAGGCCACAATTAAGATCCATTTGAGGAACCCTCTTGCAATGTTTATAGGCTTGATATGAGAGAAAAAGGTTATCAGGTCGAGAAGAACATGAATTAGGTAATGAAGTCCAAAATAAGTCAAGGGTAGCACAATCCCTAGGCCTAGAAGGTTGATATAAACTATGATTAATTATTTTCACTTCTTCATCATGAATGAACTTAATACACTTATGGATAGGAGAAGCAGCTATTGGAATAGTCCCAAGGGATAACTGAGAGAGGGGGGTGAATCAATTATCAACCAGTTTAATTATTTTCTCCAATTAATTACAGAATAACATTAAACATTAACACATTTAGATAACACAAGATAGAACACAACAATTTTGGTTACGGGGAAACCAAATAGGCAAAAACCCCGGTGGGAATTAGCACCCACAAAGAACTATACTTGAGTATAATATTTATAAGATCTTACAACCATGTTAGGAGTTGTTCTTTACAATGCAATAAGTATAGAGACCTAGTTAAGGGTCAGATCCGGTTAGGATTCTTTTACAAATAACCATGTTAGGGGTGAGGACTCACTGTCCAAAAGCTCACTACTAAAATGATGAAGGCTGCAACCTTCAGTAAAATAGATATACACAATATCTAATAAATTAACTATTTGAGTAGACATACTATCTTGATTAGTTCCAATGTATAGTATGCTTTCACTGCTTCTTCACATAGATATTTTCTTGATGAATGAAATGTCTTTACTATCCCAAAACAAATGATATTCTATTCTATATTTTTTTTGTCTCTTTTCTTATCATTCACACTTGGTGATCTTCAAATGAACTACTATAAGTATCTTCTCCACAAGATATGATCTTTTTTGGATTTAGGAATCTCTTTAGTACTTCTTTAGTTGTCCAAACCAAGCACACAACATAATTAGAACCGCACAACTCAAACTAAATAGACGTATCACTTCACATAGTTGGCTCCACCAAAATTACTCAACCATCATGCTTTGGATGAAACATGATTAGCACCTTTGCTTGATAGTCTTTAACTCATAACTAAACATTATTCTGAAAACACATAGCCTAAAGATAGACACAATGGAAGAATTAATGAAATTACTGTTGGCTTCCTGAAAACACTCTTCTAAAATTGTGGCTAGTAAACAAAGTAACATAACTTAACTGTTAAAAAACATCTGAATCTCTGTGTATGTAAATGGTGTAGTAACTATGTCTGAAACATAAAAATAACCACACAAGTCTTCCTCATATCCATACTAAAAACTGAATATAGTTCAATGTTGTATACTATATGTTGTCATCAATGACAAACATACAGACAACTGTTTGCATAGAAACAAATCTACAACAATCTCCCCCTCTGACATTGATGGAAACATATGTTTAAAAACACCATCAATCCAAAATCATTTCCTTTCTTTTTACAATCTTCTCAATATCCTCATCAAAGTTTCCTCTTCACTATTGCAGCTCCTCTGACTATGTTTTTATTTCGATGACTATATACTCCCCCAGAGTATATGCTCCCCCTTACTATATACTCCCCCTTTGACATCAATGGAAAAGGGTGCCAAACACAAATAAGCATAGGTACTACTCTAGAAGTAGAGTAGTCAACCATTCATCAGTCACCAAGGACTAATATTCTTTGCTACAAATTCTAATTAGACTCAGGAAAGGGAATTACTCCCAGCTTCTCCCTAAGATACTCAAAAGTATCTTTTGATAAAGGCTTTGTAAAAATATATGCTAACTTTTCTTTAGTGTTCACATAATCCCACTTTACTTCTCTATCTACAACTTTTTCTCTTAGAAAATGATATTTGATCTCACTGTGTTTCCTCTTTGCATGCATCACAGGGCTCTTTGACATATTAATAGTGCTAGTGTTATCATAGTGAATAACAATAGGATAATCAATCTAAATACCAAAGTATTTAATCATTTGTTTGATCCAAACCATTGTTGAATAATTCAATGCTGCTACAACATAATCAATTTTTGTCATTGCCTGAGAGATACAATTCTCTTTCTTGCTTGTCCAAGTAACCAATGTGTCTCCAAGAAATACTACTCCTCTTGATGTACTCTTTTTTTCATCAACTCAACCTTCCCATCAACATTAGTATATACATGAAGTTGTATATTCTCTGAGTTAGGATACCATAAACCATAGTCTATAGTCCCTTTTAAGTATCTAAATATTCTTTTTATTGTCATTAGGTGATTTTGTTTAGGTTTCAGCTGTAAATCTTCCTACAATGCCAACTACATTGGAAATATCTGGTCTAGATTGAGTAAGATATATGAGTTTTCCAATCATAGACTTGTTTAGTGTCTTTTCAACTACTATGGAATCATCATGTTTACAAAGCTTGCTTCCTGTTATCACGGGAGTGCTTACTGGTTTGTAATCTTCCATTTTGAAAGCCTTCAATATCTCCTTCACATACTTAGAATGATTTATGAATATGCCTTTGTCTTTTTGTTTTACATTCAATCCCAAAAAATATTTGATAGGTCCAATCATTCTCATTTCAAACTCACTTTTCATCTCTTTGGAAAATTTTGCACTAAGTTTTTCATTACCTCCAAAGATAATGTCATCAACAAAGATAACAACAAGTAGTAATCCATTAGGTGTTTCTCTTATGAATAAGTTGCAATCTTCTGCTCCCTTTTTTAATCCAATATTGGTTAGGTAACCATCAAGTCTCTCATACCAAGCTCTTGGGGCCTGTTTAAGTCCATAGAGGGCTTTCTTTAATCTGCATACCATGTATGGTTTGTCTGAAAGTTTGAATCTTTTAGGCTGCTCTATGTAGACTTCTTTTAAGTCACCATTCAGAAAAGCTGACTTGACATCCATTTGATATACCTTGAAGTTCTTGAATGTTGCATAGGATAAAAATGACTTTATAGATTCCATTATGCTCATAGGGGAAAATGTATCAGTGTAGTCTATTCCTTCTCTCTGCGCATATCCTTTACATACCAGTCTTGCTTTGTTTCTTACCACTATACCTTCTTCATTCATCTTATTCCTAAATATCCATTTTGTTCCAACCACATTTTTGTCACAAGGTCTAGGGACCAGTTCCCATGTATCATTCTTGATTACATGGTCTAATTCTTCTTTCATAGAACTTTGCCAATCTGAATCATTGCACGCATCTTCAACACTTAAGGGTTCAATCTATGAAAGTAAGCATACTTCTTCATCAATGGTTGAACATTTTTCTCTGGATCTTATCAAGAATATAGCACTCTAATCTCCAATGATGTCTTCCTTAGGATGGTATTTGGATGTGTATTTTGAGTTTTTAGGAGTGACACTCTCATCTGTAATTTGTGATTCTTCTTAACTTGGTCCAGGATTGTTACATGAAACATCAATACAATCAAACATTTTTTCAATAACAGTGTCGTTATTGATAGGTCTAGGTTCATCTTTAATTATGGGAGCACATTCATAGTATCTTTCCTGAATAATAAACTTCTCATCAATCTTCACATGATTACTTTTAATGATCTTCTTCAATCTCAGATGAAAACATCTATAGGCTTTGCTTTTAATAGAGTAACCAAGAAAAATACCTTCATCACTTCTAGCATCAAACTTGCCAATACTACCATCTCTCCTGATGTAGAACTTGCATCCAAATATTTTGAAGTATTTTATAGTAGGTACATTACCAAACCAAAGTTCATAAGGTGTCTTGTATGTGCTTGGCCTTAATTGGATTCTATGATAGCATAGACAGCTGTATTGATCGCATCTCTCCAATAGGTATGGGAAACCTTTCCTTCAATCATGATAGTGCGCACTGTGTCAAGTATTATCATATTCCTTCTTTTTGAAATCCCATTCTACTGAGGGGTTCTAGGTGCACTTAACTATCTTTTGATTCCATGTTCTTCGCATTAATCATAAAACTGGTCAGGGGTGAATTCTCCTCCTCTATATGATCTCAAACATTTTATCTTCAATCCAGATTCATTTTCAACTTTGGCTTTGAATACTATGAGCTTTTCAAAGGCTTCAGATTTGTCCTTCAAGAACACAACCCACATCATCCTTGAGAAATCATCAACAAAAAAAATAAAATACCTTTCTCCATAGTATGATCTTGTTTGAGTAGGTCCACATAGGTATATATGTATCAGATCTAATTTTTTATCTGTAGAGTTCTATTTACTCCTGAATGAGGTCCTCAATGCTTCCTCATCACACATTCCTTGCACATAGTACCAATTGGTCTTGCAATACTTGGAAGGTCTCTTACTACCTTTACATTAGTTATCTTTACTATGTTGTCAAAATTGATATGACAGAGTCTCTTGTGCCATAGCCAACTGTCATCCACTTTTGCAACAAAATAACTTACTTTAGAGTTAAGCTAAAAGACATTACCTTTGGTCTTTGAGCCTGATGCAATCATGTCTCCTTATTTTTTGTTGATAATACATATGTTTTTCTTGAATTCCAATTGATATCCTTTATCTAGCAGTTGTCCAACACTTAGTAAGTTATGATGCAAACCATCAACATAAAAAACATCATCTGTCTTGTTCTTTCCATATAAGGTGATAGATCCTTTGCCTATGATAGGTTTGGGAGTGTTATCTCCAACTCTAACCATGCCATCTTTGTAGTTATCTAGATGTAAAAATATGTCTTTATCACCTATCATGTGATTGGAACACCTGTTGTCTATGATCTAGTCTGTTCTGATGTCAACTTGTGAAGCTAAAGCCAATTCTTGAGCTTTCTTTTCATCTTCAATTTCTATTTGATCAATCATTTTTCCATTGTCTCTAAGAAATGAATCCAATTTCATCTTCTCCTGAGTCATCATCAGTTATGTACCATCTTCAACATGATAGCATTTCTTAGTATATTTGGGCTTGTAATCTGATCTGAACTTCTTGACTCTTGTAGGACACTTGGATGCAAAGTGGCCAACTTTGTTGCAAGAAAAACATGTGAACGGTAGTTGTCCTTCATATTTCCCTTTACCTTTTCTTTCCTTCTTATAAATCATAGCAATGATTTCTTCTAGTTCAGGATCAACTTCTTTTTCATTATTACTAGAGATGTTCAAGTATTTCTTACCATGGATTAAGGCTTTGAAATTTGTTTCCATTTTAGGTCCTTTCTTCAATCTTGATATCTCAAATGCAGATATTTTGCTAATCAGGGTTTCTCTTTTGAATTCCTTTGAGAATTGCATGGTTTCATCCAAGATGTTAATCTTTCTTTCATAATCTATTGTCAATGTGGTCATCAATTTTTCCATTATATCATCCTCTGAAATTTCCCCACCATTGTTCCTGATACTTGATACTACTTCATTAATCCTTTGATTGTAAGCTCTGATCTTCTCTTCAAGTAGCATCTCTAAATTATTGTATATTTTCTTCCATATCTTTCTACGTGCATTCTTTTCTTGGATGTCTCCTTCAAACATATCTTCTAAGTATTTACAGATTGAATATGCTTTTTCTTCCTTCTTGATCTCATAAAATTCATTGTCAATTGCATTTTGAGTGAATAATTCTTTTTGTTTATTTGTAGAGTCTTCTTCTACAAGGTATTTCAAGGTGGGAACATAAATTTCATGAGTACAAATCTCATAGATCTCAAAACCAATGCACTGAAGATGTGTTATCATTTTTGTCTTCCAGTCAAGATAGTTCTCTCCATCAAACTTAGGACTCTCTTTCCTGAAGTATGCCATTTGATCTACCTTAAGCTACTAGGATTTCTCTTCAAGGCACTTGGCTCTAATACCAATTGTTGGAATAGTCCCAAGGGATAATTGAGAGGGGGGGGGGTGAATTAGTTATCAGCTAGTTTAATTATTTTCTCCAATTAATTACAAAATAAAATTAAACATTAACACATTCAAATAACACAAGATAGAACACAACAATTTTGGTTACGAGGAAACCAAATAGGTAAAAACCCCAGTGGGAATTAGCACCCACAAAGAACTATAATTGAGTATAATAATCCCTGTTAGAAGATCTTACAACCCTATTAGGAGTTGATCTTTACAAGGAAAATAAGTACAGAAACCTGGTTAAGGGTCAGACCCTATTAGAAGTCTTTTACAAATAACCCTGTTAGTGGCGAGGACTCACTGTCCAAAAGCTCACTGCTAAAATGATGAAGGCTGCAAGCTTTAGTAAAATAGATATACACTATATCTAATAAATGAATTATTTGAGTAGACCTACTATCTTGATCAATTCCAATGTATAGTATGCTTTCACTGCTTCTTCACATAGATCTTTTCTTGATGAATGAAATGTCTTTATTGTCCCAAAACAACTGACATTCTGTTCTGTACATTTTTGTCTCTTTTCTTATCATTCACACTTGGTGATCTTCAAATGAAATACTATAAGTATTTTCTCCACAAGATATGGTCTTTGTCGGCTTTAGGAATCCCTTTAGTACTTCTTTAGTCAGCCAAACCAAGCATGCAACATAATTAGAACCACACAACTCAAACTGAATAGGCATATCGCTTCACATAGTAAGCTCCACCAAAATTACTCAACTGTCATGCTTCGGATGAAACATGATTAGCACCTTTGGTTAATAGTATTTAACTCATAACTAAACATTATTCTGAACATGCATATCCCAAAGATAGATGCAACGGAAAAATAAATGAAATTACTATCGGCTTCCTAAAAATAATCTTCTAAAACTATGGCTAGTAAACATAGTAACATAGCTCAACTATTACTAAACATCTAAATTTGCGTGTATGTAAATGGTGTAGTAACTATGTTTGAAACATAAAAACAACCATGCAAGGATTCCTCATATCCATACTAAAAACTGAATAAAGTTAACTACTGTATACTATATGTTGTCATCAATGACAAACATATAGTCAACTATTTGCACAGAAGCAAATCTCCAACATCAACGACATGCATGGAAGTCAACCAAGGAAAAAAAAACTTAACTTGAAATTGATCAAAAGTGGGGACAAAAATGAAGGTAGTGTCCATAACTTTACCACAAAGTTCAACATGCAAGTTAATAGATCCAAATGATGGATAGATAAAATCATTACAAGTTTGGATCCACACATCAGATGTATTATAAAAATTATGTTGTAAGGTCTTCATAAAAAGGTTTTCTTCAGTAATGAAATTGACTAAGGAAGTAGGATCAACAAGAAAAGTACTTGTAGGTATCTTAGAAATCCTAGCATAAATCTATAGGGGACCATTAGGAGCTTTAATAGTCTCAGAATCATCAAAAGTGATCGAGAGTTCCCTAGGTCTTTTATTCTTTGGTTGTTTTGGAGGTTTAGATTGAGGTTTCTATTTAGGCTTAGGTTGAGGTGGAACTTGAAGTTGAGGTTGAGATGGAGGCACTTGAATAGGAGGTTGAGATTGAGGCTAGGGTGGAAAGACACATTGAGGAAAAATAACATGATCCACATGGTTAACAATATGATTGAGATCATCCATCTTTGAATCATAAACAATATCCATATAAGATTGTTGAACAATGGTATTAGTATCATGTGTAGGAAAAGGATTCATATATATTTGGAGGTTTTGATTAGGAGGAGAGAAATATTTTTTCCCACTACCATCAAAATTATTAACAAATAAAGCATTAGAATCAATTAAGTCTTGAACTTTATATTTTAGAGAATAACACTTCTCGGTATCATGGCCATTCAGATGATGGTATTGAGAAAAGGCTTTGGTATCAAAGGATTTTGATGCAATTGTAGTAGGAATAAGACGTCAAATAGGAGGAAAAGTAATAATATTAGCATTCAACAATTTAATGATAATAGAATTTAAAGATTCAAAAAGAGGAGTAAACATACAATTCAAACGAAAAGTAGTGGATGCAGAAGTGGCATTGTGGGATGCAACAACAACTTGATCAACAAATAAATTTTCTTTCTTATTTATCTTGACATAGTTCTTAGGTTTTTGAAAATTGTAGGGATGAGGAGCAGCATCACTCTTATCAACTATAATAGGAGCCATTGGAGTGTTTCTCTCAAATTGACTCACTTGTAATTGATAATGATGAAGCACTGTGCAAAGTTGTTGAAAAGAGGTAAATTCAATAAGAAAAATCTTATCTCTAATATCCTTTTGCAAATTTGAAATAAACATATGTTGAATATCAATATTAGGAACAAGATAAGAAATTTGAGCATACAAATGCTTAAATCTACCAAAAAATTCAGTCAATTTTTCTTTAGTATTTTGTTTACAATACATCAAATAAGTTAAAGACACTTGTAGACCAATATTATTTTGGAAATGTTGGATAAAGGAATTAGCAAGTTTTGGACAAGAGTCAATAGAATAAGGAGGCAAGGAATAATACCATTGCAAGGCCTTATTACAAAAAGTTATAGCAAACAACTTGGCTAAAATCCTATGGTCATGAGCATAGTCACTACAAAGGATTTGAAATGTTTTAACATGAGTGACATGATCTACCTTACCATTGTAATTCTCAAGATGAGGTATATTGAATTTCTCAAGGATAGTAGCATGAATAATATCTAGGGATAAAGGACTACCCATGTCACATGTAGGAATACTAAATTTGGATTGAGTTAAGGACGTAAGTTGTTGTTGTAAAGAGGACATAGTTTGAGCCAGACTAATGATTGTTGAATAATTAGAAGGAATAGGAGGCATAGAAACATTATGAACACTAGGAAAAGTGTAGGAAGCGGTGGGAATGAAAGACAGAACTGGTGGAACACTTGGAACCATAGTTGGAAGAGGGTTGGAATAGGTAAAAGGAACACTATGGTAAGAAGACTGTGAGGTAGGTAGAGACACTGGTGGAACACTCACAGGAAGAGATGGAGGTGGAAGATTAAAAGCTAGAGGATTGGAATATGTAAGGGATTTAGTCACTAAAGGAGGAGTATAAGTAGGTGTTGGTAAATAGATTTTTCTTTTTCACTTTAACTCCAAAATACCCAAATATTTAAGAAATAATCGAATACAACAATTGGGAAATGTAAATGAATAATTAATTTCCCTCTAAATTTGAAGGTACAGCTCCCTTTAATTAATAGTCTTCAATGAATTTTGATCTTTCCTAATCTAACAGGGGTATGTTCTTTACCCAAGAACAAAAGAGGTAAACCAAGCTAAACCTAGATAGAAAAATAGCTCAGGAAGGATAGATTAAATTCTAAATCTAGCCAACTCTGAGACTTCATCAATCACATTAATTCCCAAAGCTGGTAATGCAAGGACAACTAATGAAAATGTAGATGCAATACTAAAATATTAATGATTAAGTACAAAGAATCAATCTATTTCATAGGGACATCTCCTACACTTAGGATAACAATAGATTTTGCCCTAATTAACTATATCAAATCATAATACAGAACTCTGGTTTGATCACAAACTATAAATCTAATTCCAAGGAAACATTCAAATTTAATAGAAAGATAAATGTGATGCAGTGGAACAATTAAAGGAATGGTATTTAGACATACAAATTTGACTCAGCAAAATGCTATCCTTTAACCAAAATTTAGCCAACCTTTTCATTGATTTGGAAAATAGTACATATAGGGTTCCAAAGTTGGACCGTTATAAAGGGTAACCAAAATGGTTCCACTTCTCTAATCATAAGTGATAAACAAAGTTTATTCGTTAAAATAAATATCAATAATTAGTACAAGGGGGGAGAATCTAACTATGCTTCCGTTTTCTTCTCCTTGTCTAATTTATCCCTATAGATAGTGACAACTATAATGATTGGGATGAGCTCTTCATGCCTATTGATATGGACATTAGTATATCTGATGAGCCATCTAGAATTTTCTTTGGCCAGGCTCTTGATCGCATCCGTCCGATCTTTCTACTCTTCCATGGCATTAAAAATGCATCCGCTCAACTGTTGGAGTTCTGGCACCTTGTCCAAATAAGTAGAATATTGTTCTACCAGCTTCTGCACATAATCAAAAAATGATTTCTTCATACTATCCAATTCGATCATTTCTTTTCCTTGACCACTTGTCTGTGATTTCATGTGCAGACCTTGAGGGAGTTTAGAATCTTTGTTCTGCTCCTCCTTGATCTTTACATCTGTCTGCTGCAACCCTATTTCATCTTGGATGATCATCTTAATCTTAAATTCTATGCTTTGAGGCCATTTTATCAAAGGCTCATCTCCTTTCTACAAGATCTTGGCCTTTAATGCCTCCTTTGTCTTTATTTTAACCACCACGTGCAACATTACTATGCATTCTTGACATCTCACTCTCTTCGATGCAAGAGTCTGCAGATTCTTGTTAATATTATTCATCTCTATTTCCAGCCTTAGAGAGCATTACCTAGTTTCTCAACAACTACCAGTCCCTCAGATTCGAGCCTCTCAATCCACCTCTTCCTAATCTGCCCGAAGTGTCTGTCCTCTTGAAACATGGCTATGATGGCTTGGTTCTCTATAGTACTAGGATCAAAATTGGTCTGGGTATTGGGAGCGCTTGTGATCAGAGTGATGAGCTATCTGATGAAGTTAGTTAGCTCAGCTACTTCTTCTTTAAGTTGAACTTTAGCATTCTTGAGCTCTTCAACCTCTTCTTCTATTACCAAATTGGTAGACTTCCACCAATATACCTTAGTATCATGATGAGCCAGCCCCATATCAAATGAATGCAACTGAAAATTGTAGGTAGTAATATCCTTAAATCTACGCTCCTTCATAGGCTTGGCCACTTTCATAGTGAAATGCCCAGTTTTAGGATCTCGTCCCAGTGTGGACATTGTCTTCACTTTCTTTACTTTACTCATAGTGGTACTGTGTTGTAAGGTCTGTGAAAGAGTCTCTTTGCTGCAAGTCACCTCTTTCGCTCTCTTCCTTTTGCACTCTAGAGTATTTTCTATCCAGGATTCAGCACTAGTAACTTTGGAAGTAGAGACCAATTCTTCTATAAACAACTTCCTGATCACTAGAGGAGTAGCTTTTGGTCTAGAAGCAAATGGGTTTACTAAAGTAGGAGAGGAGGAAACTAACCTAATGACTTGAGTAGCTTCCTGTTGCTTCCCAACCCTCTCATCCAATTCTGTAGATGAGGTATTGGAACTATTTTCACCCACCTCTACTACAACATGTTGGAAACACTGAGGGGGGGGGGGGTGAATTAGTGTTTAGCTTATTATTCAAATTCAGAAAGTTAAACATAAATCAAATGTACATCCAAAGAAGATTAACACAAGAACACATAACACTTGATATGATTATGGGTAAAACTTGATTAGAGGAAAACCCCGGTGTGAATTAGTACCCACAAATATTGTACTAGTATAATGAACCTATTAAAGTTCCCTTGCCTTGTTAGAAGCAGTCTTTACAATATGAGTACAATGACCTAGTTAAGGGTCTCACCCTATTAGGAGTCTTTTACAATTAACCCTTCTAGGGGTGAGGACTCACTGTCCAAGAGCTCACTTCTCAAAGAGAAAGAAAGCTACAACCTCCTAAGAATAGATATGCACTATATCCAAAAATGAACTGTTGTCAGTTCCAGTTATGCGCTTATGCTCTTAACTTCTTTAAGGGTTTTTCTCATACTAATATCTTCATTCTACTCTGCTATACATCTTTTTTGAATTATTCGATGACACTTAAAATGTATCTTTGCATTACATACATACATATATAT
>MU224882.1:1651008-1676236 GCA_018584345.1 Thuja plicata | reverse complement strand
ATAATATACAATGATTCCAAACAAATTTGCTTAAGAGTGTTTACAAAAATGTTTAATACATAATTACAAACTTGCTACAGTAGGCACTTATCCTTTACATAACAAAATATTATACGCTTAACCAAAATCATGAAGTCGACTTCATACTTTGTATTCTAAACTGCTAGTGTACTTGTTATTCCTGTAACTTGTTTGTACTACCATTTAGTACCATGTGTGTATAGGGTAAGCATACTATCATACCATAGAGCTTAAGTATGAATGTGCATATTCTGATGTTGTTGTACACACATGTGCTAATGCCATGATCGACTATAAGTCACTGTTCTGTTCTGTCTTCTACACTTAGTCAATTTCCAATTCATAGTTTATTGTCAAAACATTATATGACTTTGTTTCCATAATGACAACACAAAATAATCCATATACTCTCTAGGAGTCAACTTTCCAAAAATCTCCCCCTTTTTTGTTAATGACAACAAAGGAATGTGGCCAAGTTACTCAAAATTGACAAACACCCAAAAAACTGTATATCATTAAACTTTATAATATATACTACATATTATTTGCATATACATACACTTCTCCTAACACATTCATTAATCCCCCTTTGACATTAATGAAAAAGGTGACAAAACTGTAAGTCTCTAGATACTTACTCCATATATACATCTGGATATAGAACTTGAAGATTCTTTATCTCTTGCTGCCAGAATGCCTTCATTGCATCAACTGTCTGGAGATGGGCACATAGAGCATAGGTGAGCTTCTCCATTTTCATCAAGTCCATGCAGTGACCTTGATCATAAGTGATAATGGTGGCATCAATCTGTTTGATGTTCTCATCTAAAACTGCTAAGGAGGGCGCAAGTGCATTTCTCAACTAAGTCTGTCGAGTCCTTATCTTATTGATCTCCATTTTGGATTTTTCTATCTTGTCAAGCTGACCTTGATAGATACTGTTGCAAATGTTCATATCTTACATGGATGTCTCGACTAATTTCCAAACACTGTCAACCAAAATGTTTGCCTCCTCTATCTTCTTGATATGTTCAGAGGTGAATTTCACCCTGTCCATGCAGTTGGAAATTACATTTTTGCCTTTAGCTATTAACTCTTTCAACATAGAATGACCAATTTTCAATGATTTTAAATCTAAGGAAAAATTCTTCACTAGTTCATTAAACCTTTCCTTTTTGTACTCATCTTCTACAATTCTTGTGGCTGAGTCAACTAAGCTTGTAAAATGTGCTTTGAAGCTTGTTAGTATACTGTCTACATCATCCACAAACTGAATTTTTTCTACTTTCTTATCCACGGGCACTAGATCATTCAAGATGTTTACTGATTCTAGGAATAGAGGGTTCCTCATAACCTATTTCTCTTTGGCCTTTTCCATGGCTAAGACACTAATCTTGATCAGGTCTTCTTCTCCCCAAGCATCCAGACTTGCTAAGTCAGGATTTAAGCTTGACAACAATGAGGTAGATGGTTGAATGGATGGTGTGCATATGGTATTCTGACTAGTTTCCATGCATTCAGTTTTAATTGGGATCGCCATAGCTGGTATCTCATTGGTTTGATTATCTTCCTCTTTGTTCAAATCTGTTGAATTTGTAGAGGGAGCTTTATCTTGTTGCAAAGATGTATCATCTGTGCATGCTTTCTCTGTCTCTTCCGAGTTCACAAATGCTTTTCCAACTTTATCCATATCATTATTAGAGGCGGTCATAGATATCTTGATATCATCAATCACTATAGTATCCCCTGAGTCTTTTGTTGTATCAGAGGCTATTGACACTGAGGGTGTTGAAACCTATGGACTTGTCTTAGGTGCATTCTAAATAACTGGTTCTATAACCTGTTTTGGTGGAACTAAAGCTACCTTTGTAGGCATTATTGATGGATACATATGTCTATCCAGAAATACCCATTCAAATTCTTTCTGATTCTCTTCACTAACCATATCATACTGCTTATTCATGATATGTAGAACCCTTGTTTTGGTTCTTAGGTGTGGCCTGACTAAATCCAACAAAATGAGTTTTTCATCATGCGAGCACACAGGGAGAAGACTACTCAATGTTTCTTCTCTTATCCTCATATCCTCTTCAATTTCTTGCCTCTTCAACATATCAAGTATATTCCATACCTTGTCTAGTATGACAGTCTTAAGTTCCAATACAGTCCTCTTGAACTTAATCATAGAATGAATCTCTAATTTTTCTATCTCTTGATATTTGTCATATACATTCTTGAGAGACTCTAGTCTTCCTTAATTGATAATTTTGTTCCTTAAGACATTAAGACTAGATCTGAAACCTACCTCAGGAGGAGCTTGTGTATTCTTTACGTTGCTCCTTGTAGTTCTTGATGATGGATGATTAGTGGGTGCTTGCTTCATTGTTGTAGACTTCTTTCTAGGTACTGATGGTAGAGATGCATCCACATCAATGGTGGTTGATGGCATAGATGTATCTTCATTTGATTTCTTCTTCTTTTTATTGGGCATATCATCAGTCTTTTTTAGTTTTTACTTCTGTGGGATTTTTCTCAAGTTCTTTGGCTATCATAGCTTCTCTAGCCTTGTCAAGATCTTCTTGAGTAACACCATGAACTTTTAGGATATTTGAGGTAATCCTAGATGCCTTCCTTTTGTTCTCAGCACTATATAAGACAAAGTCAACTTGGTTTGTCTTTTCCCTGTAAGTTCCCCATCTGGGTTCATTGGGATCTTTGGGCACAGATAGGAGAACTTGTGCATAACCTTCCATACAAGTAAAATTAGTCTCCACCATGAAGCATATGGTGTCTTTGTACTTCTCAACTATTTTCTCAGGTATCCTGAATCTTTTATGCATCTTGATTCTGAATGTCTTGATGTCTATATCCATAGAATCCTTCACACTACTCTGTGATGTGTCTTGAAGTTAAATTTGTGACATAGTGGGTTTTCTTCTGTCTAGATAGAGATTTGCAACCTTTCCTACTATGTGGAAGTAGAGATATATGATCAATGAACCAAACCTGAATATTTTTCTTTTGTCATGCTTGATAGCTCAGATGTTGTCAATCAATTGAGCATGCAATATATCATATAAGTTGTACTGAGTATTGTCTTTCACTATTTTTATTGCTGCTAAGATAGTGGTTGCAGATACACTGTTTAGTCTACTTGTGTGCGGAAATTTATAACCTAGTATCATTGTAACTAGCTTTATGTCATCTTCCTTGATTGGATCAATAGTCATACCGCACCTATCACTCCTTGACAAGCATGCTTTCTCAACTTGTTTCTTAACATCTTTACCAGTTGAAAGAACTGGTCCAATCTTAGGTAAACCAGTCATCTCATGAATTAGATCAGCAATGATGCAGACAAGAACCTCACCTATCCACTATAGATCATAATGTATCCTGCTCAGTAAAATCTTCACCCATTCTGGCTCATAGAACTCATGCACATTGGAATAGTCAAAGATAGGGTTATCAGTGAGATGCACGTATTCATTCTTGAATGTATAATTTTATTTCATCATAGAACCCATGAGAGATGCAATGCTATTGTCTCCAATAGTTTCCTTTTTGCAATAAACATATGCATGGATGTCTTCCACATGAACGACTCCAAGCGGGGTTCTTGAGAATGCTCCCTCGACATCATCCAGTATGGACTTGAATGGATACTTCTTAAAAACAAATCTCTTCCTCTCAACAATGTCAAATATAATAGGGGTTGCCATACTAACTTGTAATGAGGTTAAATAGGGTTTCACAATGATTCTAAAATGGTGCGACTGCTAGGGTTTCGTTCCAATTGATATTCCATTCACAAACCAACTGATCCTTTAAACTGAAGTTATTTGATTCTCAATACTTGTCTACTCCTTGAATGCTTCCATCTCAAATGCAAAGTGAGGTCTTAAGATCTCTTACCAAATTTATATAAAGGTTAATTGCATTTAATGCTCATTGCCGTAAAGTGGTTTACAGAGAGATTTTCAAACTTTGTTCTGAATGAAGTAAGGGAAATGTGTGAATGTATACAACCTTAATCCATGATCACATGCATGAATACATAGGTGCTTACTTAGATGTGAGTATACTAGCCACGCAAGGGTTCATAGCTAGAATAGCTCCCCCTAAGACCATGAGCGTCAACTATCCAGAAGTAGAAGGTTCATCCACTGAGGATGCATATGCTACCTTGTTCTCTACATTATCCTTATTTACTTCAACCCATATTTTATCTGATTTGGCTTTAGCTTCCACAAATTTAACTTCTCCCGATTCTTCAAACAAAGACTTCTTAGGATTCTCTAGTTCTTTTGCTCTTGATCTACAAAATCTTGAGATGTGTCTAGCTTTTCTACATGAGTGACAGATGATAGGAGGTCTAATTTTGTTACTCATCATGCTGCATTGCTTGGCTATGTGTCCATTATAGTTACATATCTGGCATGTAATGTTCTGCAAGTTTCTTTGAGGTTGATTTCTCTGATTGAATTGAGTTTGATTCCTTTGTGGCTGATTTATTTGATTAGTTATGCAATGAATAACCCTATGACCAAACTTATTATAGGAGTAGAAATAAAAATTGAAGGGTCTTACATTCTTACAATCTCTTGCCAAGTGTCCATGCTTGTTACAAGAATAGCAAGTACGGTTGACTGCCTTGTGTTTTTCCTTTGGTGATTCTGCTTTAGTCTCTTCATGATTTTCAATTTTCTTTTCTTCTGAAGATTTTGTTCAAGCTTTCTTTCTTTCTTGTGATAATTTGATCTTAATTTGTGCTGGGTTGTATCCCATACTAGTAGTATCACCTTTTAGCTTTTGTGCATAGAGCTGTGATTGAATCAGATCAAAGCTTGTGTGTAATTTGTCAATCTTGTCTTTTGCTCCTGATAATTTAGATTCAATTTTATTCTTGATGTTTTCCAATTCCAAGATTTTCATATTGGCTTGCATGAGTTCTTTATCTAATTTTCTATTTTCTTTGTTCTTCTCTTCAATGGTTGTTAAGCTATCAATTAACTAATCATTCAATATTTCTATCTTATCTTTCAGAGACTTGTTCTCTTCATTCAGTTTCAAATCATTGCTGGAGTAATCTTTTAGTTCTTTCCTTAGTTTCTTGATAAGCATTTGTGAGCCATCAAATTTTAGTTTGAGTTCTTCATTTTCTTTCTCAAATCTATCTAGATCTTCAAGGGATGCTTAAAGATTATTTTTTAGATGTTTGATTTCTGATAAATCCATGATATCCTCAAGTGGTTAAAATTTTGTTTCTGAGGACCAGAGATTTGATACCAATTATTGGAAACACTGAGAGGGGGGGGGGGGNGACCAGAGATTTGATACCAATTATTGGAAACACTGAGAGGGGGGGGGGGTGAATCAGTGTTTATCTTATTATTCAAATTCAGAAACTTAAACATAAATCAAATATACATCCAATGAAGCTTAACATAAGAACACATAACACTTGATATGATTATGGGGAAACCTTGATTAAAGAAAAACCCTAGTGGGAATTAGTACCCACAAATATTGTACTAGTATAATGAACCTGTTAAAGTTCCTTTGCCCTGTTAGAAGCAGTCTTTACAAAATGAGTAAAATGACCTGGTTAAGGCTCTAACCCTGTTAGGAGTCTTTTACAATTAACCTTGTTAGGGGTGATGACTCACTATCCAAGAGCTCACTGCTCAAAGAGAAAGAAGGCTACAACCTCCTGAGAATAGATATGCACTATATCCAAAAATGAACTGTTGTATGTGACATAGATGTATGATCAGTTCCAGTTATGCGCTTATGCTCTTAACTTATTTAAGGGCTCTTTCTCATACTGATATCTTCATACTTCTCTTCTATACATCTTCTTTGACTTATTTGATGACACTTCAAATGTATCTTTTCATTACATATATATCTTTACGCCTGAATAAACGCGACTCAAAACAAGACCATAGTCGGCCCAAAAACATAATATACAATGCTTCCAAACAAATTGGCTTAAGCGTGTTTACAAAAATGTTTAATAAACAATTAGAAACTTTCTAAAATTGGTGCTTAGCCTTTACATAACAAAATATTATACGCTTAACCAAAATCATGAAGTTGGCTTCATACTCTGTATTCTGAACTGCTAGTGTACTTGTTCTTCCTCTAACTTGTCTGTACTACCATTCTGTACCATGTGTGTATATGGTAAGCATACTATCATACCATAGAGCTTAAGTATGACTATGCATATCTTGATGTGGTCGTATGCATGTGCACTGATGCCCTGATCGACTGTAAGTCACTGTTCTGTACTATCTTCTACACTTAGTCATAATGACTTTGTTGCCATAATGACAACACAAAATAAGCCATATACTCTCTAGGAGTCAACTTGACAACACAACAGGGGATCCTCACCTTGGAGTATCTTGAGTCTAAGTGATGACTTTTGTATCTACAACACTAGATTCAACTGGTTGCTTAGGCTCTGCACTTTTAGCAAGTTCAATTGCAGACTTGACCTAATCTGTGGAGACTGCTTCTTTAGTTGATCCGATGTCTAGAAGTGGGCCTTCTCCATAGGTCTTCTCTAGTGGGATCTCTTTCTTAGGAGGTTCATCACCTCCCCCCACTAGCTGAGATAATCCTTTAGCTATGGTTGAGATTATTGCAGAAGAAGTTTCTATAGTGCTTGAAGTCACTTTGGTAGGAGTTTACTGAGATGATGGATTTCTTTCAGACCGCTTTCTCCTACCTACCATCCATTCAAGCCACTGATTTGTCCTTCTGTAAATCCCACCCATTAAGTTTCCCAAGTCATTAATGGCCTACCCTAGCATGGGCTTGGATCTTATAGGGACCGTATTTATTTTCTCCAAATATATATTATCATACATATGTTGACCATCATCTTCTACCCCATCCACTACAATGTTAACTTTGAAACTTTTGATTTGTTCAATGGTTAACTTGGCATAGAATCTCTCTCTACTCTCCAAGTCATCCTTGCAATTAGCCTAGTATTCTTCAATATCATCAATGTGATGGATAGCATGACTCATTTTCAGGTAATCCCTGGCATAATTTATAGGGTCATACTGTGGTCTCATAATATCATGTCTCTAATAAAAATCTCTTTGAGAATGTTTTCAAGACATTATTTTCTTTGGACCGAGACGTACAACTATAAGCCCCAATGGTCATCAGGAAATTATAGCCTTTCTTCTTAACATTAACACATATTAGATTCACTTGGAGCACCTACCTCATCACCTCAACCAACACGATCATGTCATCTAGATATCTGGGCAGCTTCGAAGGGAAGTCGTCAAATCTTGCAAGATGAATATATGATAAATCCATAAATTGAATGAAATAGCACCCAAATTGGCTAATAAACACCATTTATTCATGAGAAAATATCCTTTCTGTACAACCTTACAGCTCCCTACATAGTCTCATTGTAAATGCATTATTAACTATGAGATATTCAGCATAATTGTTACGCAATTGTAAATAGGGGAAGAATTCATAACTCTTAACATCCTCTGGGAACTCTTCTAGTATAGGAAGCCCTAGCCAAATTTGAATTGTAGCTAATATATATAATAGAATAGAAGACATTTAGAACTCATTATGAAGCTTAGCTCTACTTAGGGCATTGGAGAGATTCTCACTTACCCTAAGAGCCATATCGATGAAATGTTGTTGAGAACAGATCACCTAGACTAAGAAGAAATGATGTTCAACAAAATTTAGTGTGTCACTCTCACCACTGATCCTATGGAGTAGTACTAAGATATCCATGATTTTTGGCTTAAGGTTTGTTCCATATAATGTTTTAGGCAACTTTCCCTTGGCACTCCTTGGCTCTTGAAACTAGGACTTCATTATTTCTTCTTCCATAGTGCCTTCTTTGCTCCATACGGTAACCGCCCAATTGTATGCCATCTTTGAGTACTCAACCTTCTCTAGAATGTCTAGAGAGTTCTAGACAGAGTCTCTCTCAATGGAGAGTAGGTATGTGTCATTCTATAGAAGGATTTTCTTTGTATCTGGGTTATATCAAGCTATACACTCCCAAACAAGCTCTGGAGCTTGAACTACAATAGGAAAGTTGATGGCTTCAACTAACCCACTCTCTTTCAACTTCTTAGTGACAGGATGCATTTGGTCTGCTTGCATTCTAGTTTGAAAGTTTTCCATATCAAAGAACTTCAATGAGGTATTTGTGATTTTGTGCCAATCAGAAGTGATGTCGTTCATCCCATCGAATCCCATAAATCTGGAAGCCATGCTTCAATTGATTTTGAATCGGGAATGCAAAAATATCTCTCAGGAATGCAAGAGCAAGGGACAATTATTATCAAGAGCTTTGAATTCAAAAAATTTGTCAAACAGAAGGTAGTTCCTATTTGCAACCTTTCACTAATTTTACAACTTTGAATTCTTACTGTTTAATGACCGACTTCCCATGCCACACAAATGAAAAGACTAAAGCATAAATGAAAAATTCTATTATGAAGTAAAATGACTTTATTTGAATTAATTATTTTACCCCCATGGGCCATTAAGAAACATGTTTTCACTTTAGTAACCGTAATGGTAAATTTTTGGAAGTAGCAGAAAATTACTTTTCTGCTTACCTTTTGGGTGGAGAAATGCATTTGGGGTGTTCTCTACTCAAAAAATCCACTCAGGAAGAATTTTAGAATATTGAGATGCTAAAAATGATACGTGTTGAGTTTATCAACCTTCTCTATGTCTTGGATCATTTATGAGATAGATTCTTCTTCAAAGTTCTTCCATTTTAATGATTTGGTAGAAAATGTACTATGTAGGTTGAAACCTACCTGTTGGGGTAGTGGAGAAGCCATTTTCCACTTTTCTACCAGCAATCTTGCATTCTAAATTTTTCTTCATTTAATCATTCCACTCAACCTATGGAGATGCATTTTGAATTCAATAATCCTTCCAATCCCAAGTTATCCACTTTCAAACTATACTGATTGCATAGACATTTTTGAATTATCATCTATGGAAAAACACACTCTATAGGTGATTTTGCCCCGTGGAGAAGCCCAAAACTAATTTTTTTCCATGGAGACAAAATAAAGTATCAAAGCTACAGATTCCAAAATTACATAAGATAAATGTTAGAAATCTCCAAATTGTGGCCTTTATCAGATTTGGGAGCTTAAACCTACCCAATAAAGCACGACTTCAGATACAAATACCCCCAGCTCACAAAGGATAAGTCAATTTCAGAGAATCTGATAAAGGCCTCTTAGCCTAAGGGGAAAGCTAGACTTAGACTCCAGAATTGCACAACATTTCCAAGACCACTACTACACATTAAACATCTACTTTGTCTGAAAGATATGTAGAATAAAAGTGGGGCAACAGTTGGCTCTGTCTAGGGACTTGGACATTCACATGTCCAAGAAAAGAACTCAAGTCTCTGGTTTCACAAAGCTCAATAAAAGGTGGCTCACAAAAAAACTAAATCAAGGCACATAAAGGAAAGTAGAAAGGAAACCTAACGATAGAAAACAAAAGTAGGAACTAAATGTAACTATTGTGCAATACAAGTGTTACCTATTTAAATTTAGGTCTGATACAACTTCAAGTCCTAACCATTATATGTCAAGGGTAGTGCCTCACCATCATGATAGGTCAATTTAAATGAATTCTTCTTAAAAATTTGATGAATCTTGAAAGCTCATTTCCATAGTGTTTCAAATTTTCCGTGCATGCCTTTGGGTGCCCTGCTCTTTTCCCATAACATCACCATATCTCCCTCCATAGATTTTTGGGGTCTTCTCTTTTTATCAAACAAGTTCTTTATACACATTTGATGTCATGTGATATGATCTACCATTCTCTCCCTCTCCTCTTCAAGATTGTTCAAGTAAAGAATCATCTTTTCTAACCCATCTTCATATATACCATCTTCTACTGTTGTTCTTAGTTTGCAAGTTTCTAATTCCAATGGCAATGGGAGACTGGCTTTGATCCCGTAGACAAGTTCAAAAGGAGATACACCAATATCTCTTTTGGGAGTCACTCTATCTTGCCAGAGAGCTTCATATATTTTCTTATGCCAAGTTCTCTGGTTATCTTCCACAAGCTTCTTCATGATGTTCACCAAGTTCTTGTTACTAGACTCCACTTGACCATTTCCTTGAGGGAAATATTCAGATGAGTGACTGATCATAATGCCACAATCAAAACAAAATTCATTAATTAACTAAGAAGATAAGTATGTGGCATTATCCATAACTAACTTAACAGCCATGCCAAACCTTACCAGGATATTTTCTTTGATAAACTCACATACTACCTCTGAATTAGTTCTCTTGGTCACTTTCACATCCATCCATTTCGTGAAGTAGTCTGTTGCAGTGATTATGTAGGTATGGCCTACACTAGATGTGGGATTTATAGGGCCAATAAAATCAAGACCCCATTGCTGAAATGGCCTTTCAATTACTACCGGTCTAAGAGGGAGTGTTGCTAGGTGTGGCTTTCCAGTAAACATTTTGCACTTCTCACATCTTTCTACCCAGTGATATGCATCCCCAAACATTCCCATCCAATAATAACACTGTCTCAATATATTCAATGTCGTAACTAATGAGTAAAAGTGTCCCTCATAGGCTTAATCATGAAACACTCTTAACAACTTCTCTTGTTGTTGTTTGTCAACACACCGGAGGAAAGTCCCATCTATAGATCTCTTATACAACCTATCCTCCCAAATGACATATTTAGAGGGTTTCAATTTCAGATCTCTTCTTTTCTTCGAAGTCAACCCTTTGGGGCATTTACCATAAGTCAAGAAATACACAATGTTTTCAAACCAAGGGTCTTGCATACTTACTACAAAAACTAATTGTGTAGCTTCTGGATCTTCATCCACCTGACTTTCCACCATTTCTTTGCATAGTGCATTTCCTCTCACCAAGTTCGTGGGTTTGATTTCTATGTCATATTCTTGGGTTTTAGCCACCCGTGCTCCTTTGTTACTACATCCAACATCTTGTTGAGTCAATATTCTTTTTACTACAATGTTAGGTACATACACAAGAGAGTGAGAGTGTAGAATATAAAATCTGAAATTCTTTAAAGCCATTAGTACTACAAAAGCATGTTTTTCAGTTTGGGAGTATTTTAGCTCATGATTTTTTAGAGGCGTACTCATAAAAGCAGTAGGAGCTTGAATTCTATCCTCATTCTCCTGCATGAGGATGGATGATAGAGTGTTTTCAGAAGAATAACAATAGATTATGAAATCCTTCTTGTAGTCTAGATGACATAAAACTGGGGCATTGGCTATGGTGCTCTTAATGCTATTAAAAGCTCATTTACCAGGGTCATTCCATCTGAAGTTTACATTTCCTTTTATCATGTCTACTATACATTTGGTAATTTCAAAAAAATCTAGGACAAACCTCCTAAGAAATTTTACTTGACCAAAAAATGATTTCACTCCAGTATTGTTCACAGGTAAGCTCAGTTGCTGGATAGCTCTTACCCTTTCTGGATCGATTCTTATGCCTTCTTGGGAAACAATGTGACCCAAAAATTTCCCCTCAGTGACACAAAAAATTGACTTCTTGGGGTTCAATGAAATCTCATCCTCTCAACACATTTGCAATACTCTCCTTAAATCATTTTTGTGATCTACTCTTTTTCTAGAAAATACAGTAAGATCATCCAGATACATACCAATAATTTTGTTCTTCATATCACTAAAAGAAAGATCCATACCTCTCTAAAAGGTAGCTCTAGTGTTGATTAATTTGAATGGAATTCTGTGATATGTGAAGGTACCCCATGGAGTAGTGAAAGACATTTTATGTTGGTCTGTTTTCTCTACTTCTACCTGATTGTACCCTAAGAAACTGTCTAACATAGACATCATCTTAGCTCTAGCCAAGGTTTATAAGAGATGATCCATGTTGGGAAGGGCATATTTTTCTTTCAAGGAAGATTAATTAAGGTTTCTAAAGTCTACACAAATCCTTATCTATCCATTCTTCTTTCTCACATGCACTATATTTTCTACCCAGGTAGAGTGATGGATAGGGTATATGATCCTTTCTTTAAGCATTTTATCCACTTCCCTAAATATTGCATCAACAACTTTTGGGTTGTAATTCCTTTGTTTCCTTTGTTTCTTCCTGAATGGAGCAACTTCAGGTTTTAAGGGTATTTGATGTTTGAATTTCCCATTCATAAAACTTTTCAAATCTTCATAACTCCAAGTGAAAACATCCTGGTATTTCAGGAAGAGTTTCCTCGCCTCCTCTCATTCTTCTTCAGTGCAACATTTCCCAATGTTAATCATCTTGAGATCTTTTTCACTTACAATATTAATTCTCTTGCATTCACCAATGGTAGGACCTCTTTCAATTATTTTCTTTTTAACAAAAGTATCATGTCTATTGAAGAGTTTTTCAAGTGTGACCAAATGGGGAGGGATGATATTACCTTGCAACTGGATGATATCTGACTTATTCTTCTTCTCTTGGAGATGAGAGCTTCCTTTTTGATTATTGGGGGGATATTTATGGAAATTACCACCACTCTCCAAGAAGAGGAGGAGGTTCTTGTCATCTTAGAACACTTGCCAATCTTCCACATTATCAGGCATAGAGGGTTGATACATAACTTCTACTTGGTACATCTTATCCTTGAATTCTGGGTGAGGGAGGAGTAATGAGGCTGGCACTGCTAAGGAGTCTACCTTAGAATTTAATTCTCTCATCACATATTCAATAAAGAATGCATCCAATGATTCTATTTTTTCCCACACTCTATTCCTGTAGTTTCTTAATCTATGATTCTTCACAGAATATTGATTCTTGACTTGGCGCACAATTAGCTCAGCATCACCCTGAGCTCTCAAAATCTTCACACCTTTCTCCTTTGTAGCGATAATTCCTAACAACATGGCTTCATACTTGGGAGTATTTTTGGTGTTCTTAAACTCCAATTTATAATCCATGGGCTCACATACTCCATCTGGTGATATTAGGACCACACCTACACCAGATCTTGGTGATGAACAACTGCCATCAAATTCAAGAGTCCAGATCTGTGGTGGCATTTCTTCAGCGGAAGATCTATTTTCCTCTTTTTCAAACTCATTTTCCCCATCATAATCATCTGTAAATAGCATATAATTTCCAAATTATAATTCGTGATACATAATTTGGGCTTTAGGGTCATCTAAATTTAACACTATGAACTTAGATTTCTCTTTTGGAACTATCTTTATCTTTTTGTTACCCACTGGGATTAAAGCTTGAGACCAATCTAGTTTTATCTCCCCTCCTAGATATCTACAAAAACTCATGCTTAACAACAAACCGTAACTAGCTGGTATATCAACAATAAAGATTGTTAAAAACATTTTCTTCTTAGGGTGCACTGCTAGGGCTACTTGAGCATCTTTGATTTGGCCAACTAGGGGTACTTTCTTCAAATCCATGGAGTAGCATATACCATGAGCTTTAGTGAGAGTAAGACCTAAATATTTAGCTACAGTTGATGGCATTATATTGTTTGAGGCTCCCGAGTCTATTATGCAATTTCTTGATTTGCAACCATTAATATATAATGACACATAGAATGGATCATGTTTTTTCCCTAGGAAGGTAGCCAAAATAAATGACTCTCCTATTGGAAATACAATAATGGGAAAGCAAGATATTGAGAGGGGGGGTGAATCAGATCTTCAAAATTAAACACTAAAACAACTGATCCACATTCATACATATATGAATCTAATGTAATCTCAGATAGCATCCACACAATGAAATAAATAACGCATAACACAAGAACTTGGTAACCTAGAAACCCAAATAGGTAAAACTGGGGTGGGGATGACACCCACAAAATTCTCCACTACTACAGTAATAAAGTGTTCCTGTTAAGGCTACAAATGTTGATTACAAGATGCAATCTACCCTGGTAAAGGTCTACCTAGTTAAGAGCTAAAGATCATTAAAATCTACCATGTGAAAGGATTTCAATTTACAATAAAGTAAGCACTCTATTAGGAGATAAAGAAAGGTTTGCTAGAACCACTCTGTTAAGAGATTTTCACCTGATACAATGATTAGAATGTCTCAAGTATTTATCCTTCGATATGCACTCTGATGCTGATGATGACTCTCCTCTTTCCATTACCTTCTATGATCTCATAATCTAATATAACTTTACTTTGTTGTTCATTATGTTGTCACTCTACTTGATCTATGCTTCTTAATAAAATAACCCTCTGTGCATTTCACTTCAAAATGTAGTCACCACATACACTTCATCTTCTCTCTTCTTACACACATATATAAAATAGGGTTTAGAAGCAATCTAATATATCTGTTCAAGTCTGATTGCAAGATCTAGATCAACGATCAAGGTCTAATACCCATACCTTGATGTTATTACAATTAATGTTTACAATAGATCATGCATAGGATAAAAAAATTAAATGCATAACTAACTCTGTAAAGAATATTAAATTCATACATAAGTCAGCCCAAAAATATTATACAAGTCGGCTAGATCACTTATCCTCAAATTTTGAATCATTTGAGACATGTATAGAAAAATTGTTCTACTCGACACTTGACTTCTCTGTATCCTACTCGGCTCAGCAATGTAACTAGGCAAACTAAAAACTACTCAGAAATGTTGCTCAACCTTGCATAGTTTTAGCTCAACCATAGTGATAGCCAACTAAAATTGCCTAAGTGAATGACTAAGTGTTGGTCACTAATCATCAACAGAACTTAGAGATTAACAATCTCCCCCTTTGATATTAGTGGAAAAAACACACTTATCATTACTTTCGTTCATTTATTCAAAGTGTTGCCTAAGTATACTAAGTACTCCCCATAGGAATATACTCAGAATTATTCATACAAAAGTTTACATGCCTCCAAAAATTATATACAAGTGTACCTATTCTGTACTGATGTATCATACTGTATCCTTTCCAACTTCCTTACCAATTTCCCCCTTGTTTTTGTCACTGATTCCTGGTGGGGTTAAGTTGTACTTATCAAAACATTGTTTATGAAGTTGTAGGGTGGATTCAAATGTAGTATCCCAGCTTTCCTTAGCAATCTTCATAACTTCTAATTTTATTTCTAGCTTGGCAGCTAGACTCAGTAAACTTTTTGCAGTTGATAGATTTGCATTGCTCTGTGATAAATCCTTTGGAATTGAAAGTTCCTTCTGTATTACCTCCATGTGAGGCAATAGGCTTGTCTAAATAGTTATCAATTTGGCCCTAATTTGACCATCTTCAGCCATAAGCTCAGCTATTGTCCATTGTGCATTGATCAACTTAGTAAGATGGAAAGAACTAGAAGTAGTATCTTTACCCAAAGTGGTGCCAGTTGATCTCAAATCTAACTGTAGCTTCTCAACAAGTTGTATATTATCCTTTGTGAAAAAATTCAACATCACATAATTTCCTGTACAAAGAATAAACATTGGCTATAACTTTCTCTAAAGTTTCTACAAGAATAGAAAATTCAACCTGTTTTGTTGCAATCTCTTCTAAGATTTTCTCCAGAACTTTGCTCTCAAATCTTCTCTTGGACCATTGTAGAAGTTTTTCATTGTTGTCTATGTCATCATCAGTTACCTTCTATACAATGTTAACTAATTGATCAATAATTGGAGCTTGAGGCATTTCATCCTCTAAGTCAAAATCCTTTGCAAATATATCTTTGATATCATGCAACACCTGCTTTTGCTTTTGTTCTATCTTCATCTCTTCCTGTCTCTTCTTCCTCTTAAGAAATTCTTGAAGAGTCTCTATTTTTTCAAATGATAATTCATTGGGATCCCATTGTGGAATCACAATGACCTCATCTAATGTTACATCTAGAGTTTGAGACTTCTTCTTTAGAACTTTCTTTTTCTTCAACTCTAGTGAACTTATGCTCGGCTGTATAATACCTTTTCCTGTGACAGTGTCAATATCCATTGCCTCTTTTAATTCTATTAATATTGTCTGTGGATTGGGCATACCACCATTTTTAGGACCTGTAGGAGTGGATGATGTAGAGTGTGGTATATCAACCAACACTTGGATTGTCTCTTCTTCCTTAGGCTTATCAACAATATCCATTATCACTATTCCACTATCTAAAACTGTTTTCACAACCTCTAAAATAGGTAGATTCTGTGAAGTTACCTCTTGTGCATTTGTTTTCTACTTCTCTTCACTTTTCTGATCATTGACAACTTCAATTATCTCATCAAATGTTTTGGTATTTCCTTCTTCAGTACCAGTTGCCTTAATAGGCAAATCAGTGTATTTACCACTCAGCATATCTTATTCCTCAGCATTCAAATTGCTTGGATCATCAACTATAAAATCCATAGGACTGTCTACAGTTAGATCAATAGAGTTTTTTGAGTCTAATGCATCTTTGGTCTTGTCCTGTTCTGTCACAATTTGGCCTTGAGTCATCTTTGGCTCAGGGGTAGTCTTTACTTCAACTTATTTTGTCTTTTACTCAAATGTTCCCTCACCAGATTTCTTATCTTTTGGAATGTCCAGTCCAAAGATTTCCTTCAAAATCCTTGTGCTCTACTATACTACACCTTTAATATCATTTTTCAGAACATCATAGCCTCTAAGTTTAGGAACAAACCTATTCTTGTAACTCTTTGTTTTGAAGTTAACTCAGGTATTACATTGGCTAGAGTCCCTTCCCTGATTTGTCTCTCTGTGGTAAGTGCAAATTCCCATTTTATTGACAAAAAATCATATAGTTCATTCGGCACATGGTTTCCTATCTCTGTAGGATTTAACTTGAAAGTACTCATCATATCCAAGAGTGCTTCGTGAACTTTGTGCCTATCCACATTATTCAATTTCTCATACTTAATGAACTTGAAAGTTGCTAACCCTACTAAATTCCTCAAAGTGTCACATACCTCATCAATACTAGCTGGTTCCTTAAATTGTGTTGTAGGTATGTGGCTGGGTTCATCAACTTTTGTCTTTTCATCATCACTATCTATCCCTAAGTCTAGTTTCCTTCTTGGTCTCTTTGTTGGCTTACTCGGCTCAGCCTTAGGAGCAATTTTAGCTTCCTTTCCAGAACTTATTTATGCAACCTTCCTTTTTACATACACTTTTGTTTGTACTTTTGATGGAGAAGTAACAGTATATTCTCTAGTCCTTAGATGATTAGCTGCAGGAGGTGTAACCTTAGGTTTAGCTTTGCTCGGCTTGGTTACTATGACAATTGATGGTCTTTTACCCTTAGATTTCTTAGTGATCTCCTCTGATGCACTCACTTCCTCTTCTGTAGATATATCCTCACCTTGTCCTGTGGTCAAGCCTAAAGGTGCATCCTCAAGTTCTTTATCACTACCTAAACTAACCATTTTCTTTAGGATTTTCACAATTTTCTTTCTTTTCCTCTGCATAGTTCCCTCATTCAAGCTTCTAGAAATTTTAGCTTTGGCTTCATCAAAATTTCCAAATCTCTCTGTTGTAGTATCAATTGCCTCAGCTAGGAGTGCAATGATGGCAGCTGATGCTTCATCAATGTTAATTTCATATGGAAATGGTTCTAAGCATGTTATCCTGAGTGTCACTACCTAGATATAAGTGTTATCCATATCAACTAGAAAATAGATTTCTTCATAGTGCTTCTCCACTAGTGATATAGGAATCCTAGTTCTTAATCTCATTCTCTTCTTGAATTCTACAAAATAGCTCCCCATAATGCTATTGAAATTACTTCCTAGTTTCTCAATACATTCACTAATCTAAACTATAATGGGTCTATCCTTTTTCCAAACAATATTTCCCAGTGTAGGAAATGTATATTGAATGTAGAAAAACATACAAACTAGTAAGGAACCAAACTTACATGATGACCTTTTAGCCTTTCTAATTGATGCTAGGTTCTTGACTAATTGTGTCTTTTCTACCTTTTCAAGATCATATGTATGATTTTTCTTAACAATTTTCTATGCCTAGTCAATGGCTGTACAAGGAACACTATCCAATCTACTCGACTAATAGAACTTATGTGCTATTACTCTTACTCCAAAATCAAGTTATAGGTCTTTAATTGTAGAGATAGTCATACCTCTATTGTTCCATATGGCTCCAGTTTTTAGTGTAATTTCTTCTTTCTGTTATCCCTCATTGTCCATTTTCCATCCACTACAGGATATCTAGTCACTCGATGAATCATGCTTTTAGTAATCTTGACTGGTCCATTATCCAACCACATACACATATCATTAACTTAGCTAAGGATAACCTTAATCCATTCATTTTTGAAACCTTGTGGAAAATCTAGGGCACAAGTTAACCCTTTTCGGCTAAATGTTTGAATTCTCCCTTTAGAATTCCATCGACACACAATTTCCTGTAAGATTTCCTCAATTCACTATCACCTACTTCACCAATATTAACCATGTAACATGATCAAACATCATGGATCATAAGTACCTTGGGTGGAATGGATGAGAGGGATCCCATTAAATCACTCTGAATTTCACTTTCAGGAATGAATCAAAAGTTGAGAGGTTCACATTCATCACTCCGTACTAATTGAATTTTCTCTTGTTCTCCCTCCATACTCCAAGCTGGTGCAGAAGAACTTGCAGCCACAATCTTGAAATTAGGGTTCAAAAGATGAAGAACAAAGTACCTCGACAAGTAACGCTTCACACTATTCACCTTCAGATTGCCGACAACACACTGAAGAAATTTTAGATGCTAACTTTGTTAAGATCAATTCTGCAAATTTACTTCAATCACTTCGTAAACAGTAAAAAATTGCAAGGTAAAAATGAAGTGTCAACTGTTCATCCTTTATAGACTTTGAAAGGTCAAGGTAGGTAAGCAATGAATGTTTTGCCTGTTGAGTTTGTGCAAGCCAGTTGTCCTCAGCTTTCTAACATAACTTGCATCCCACTCAGCTTACTAAACTTGACCATCATAAAACTTACTCGGCACTCACTAAAGAACTCGGCCTTAGTGTCCATGATTGGTGCTCAGCACCTATAGTGCAATTGGCTCATCTCGGCATTTGTCTTCAAAATATGTCCTGGTGCATCTTAACATATGAAAATATGGACTTTGGTATATTTCATGTTAGGAAATGATGTAAGATATGAATTTTAGATGCAGTTCCTTACATACCTCTTTTTCTTAGTTGGAGATGATGTGATCACCTGATCCATTAGATTGGGTGACCTCGGCTTCACTAGCTTCACTACTACATGGTTCAGACTTCTTAACCCATGTCTTGTTCATCTGTGCTCTAATTTTCTCAACAGTAGGAGCAGGTACCCTAGTCTTATAATCTTTCCTTGTATGACCAATTTTCAGACAATTGTGACAAACTAGGCTTCCATTCATCCAAATTTTAGACTTTCCTATGAAATGTGTCCTTATGCAATTTTTTGGAACATGTCCATACTCACCATAGTAATGAAAACTATGCCATGTGTTGTAATTCCACTTGTAAGTATTTCCTTTTCTTGGTGACTTCTCTTATACCTTTGATGTCCACTTCTATTTACCTTTAGATCTACAATCTTGTGCTCTATGACCATATTTGTGACAATTATAGAAATTACCATTGAGTCTAGGTGTTTTGCTTTCCTTTTTCTTAGATTCACGTGCTTGATGTCCAAACTTATTATAGTTAAAGAAATAACCATTAAAGTTTGTTTTTGGATTGGACTTACCATTCTTGCTTCGGCATATGTTTGTTGTACGACCTGGTTTCCCACAATGGTGGCAAACAGGTTTGTTGTTTCTTGGCTTTGCATACCTTCTTTCACTTGTCTTAGATGATTCTCCATCTTTAGTGGTTGTATATTGTTCAGTGTGACCTAATCCAAAAGAATCTTTGGGTCTTCTTGATGCTTCCACTAGTTGTTTGAAGTAGCTCATAGCTGCATTGGGATCATTCACTCTGTTATTAAGTTCTTTCTCAGATCTCAATTCATCTTTCAACTGACCATTCTCAAATCTAAGATTTACAATCTCCAAGTCTTTCCTACTGATCTCCTGATTCACAAGTAGTAATTGAATTTCCATGTCAACTTGATTGACTATCATTGTTTGTACATCATGTGTTCTTTCATCAATTCTGATAGTCATCATTATTTTGTCTTCTTCTGCCATAGCCTTGTCATCTTCAACTTTATTTTTTTGTTCAACAACTTCACACATTCTTATTGATTGGGCTTCTTTTTCCTTTTTCAAGTTTCTAACTTCTTCACATAATGCACTATTCTTTACCAGTAGATCTACTATTGCTGCATCTCTCTCAGTAGAATCTCCATTCTGAAAAATATTTGTGGTGTCCTCTTCCTGATAATCAGTGTCATTCATTGGTTTTGCCAAATCTTTCCTTGCAATCAAGGACTTCTTTAATTCATGTCTTTCTGTCTCAAGTTGTTGTAGTGCTAGCTGAATATCAATCTTTTGATTCTCAATGACTTTACCCATCTTGTAGATCTCCATTTCAAGATCTGTATTTTCAAGCTGATTATGACCTTTTTTTAGAGAACTGATCTCTGATACCAATTGTTTTAAATACAATAATGGGAAAGCAAGATACTAAGAGCAGGGGGGGTGAATCAGATCTTCAAAATTAAACACTAAAGAAAAATGATCAACATTCATACATATATGAATCTAATGTAATCTCAACTAGCATCCACACAATGAAATAAATAACACATAACACAAGAACTTGGTAACACACAAACCCAAATAGGTAAAAATAGGGTGGGGATGACACCCAAACAATTCTCCACTAATGTAGTAATATAGTGTGCCTATTAAGGCTACAATTGTTGATTACAAGATGCAATCTACCATGCTAAAGGTTTGCCTAGTTAAGAGCTAAAGATCATTACAATCTACCCTGTGAAAGGACTTCAACTTACAATAAAGTAAGAACTATGTTAGGAGATAAAGAAAGGTCTGCTAGAACCACTCTATTAAGAGATTTTCACCTAATACAATGATTATAATATCTCAAGTATTGATCCTTTGTTATGCACTCTGATGCTAATGACGGATCTCCTCTTTTTAGTACCTTCTATGATCTCATAATATAATATAAATTTACTCTGCTACTCACTGTGTTGTCACTCTGCTTGATCTATGCTTCTTAACAAAATAACCCTCTATGTATTTCACTTCAAAATGCAGTCACCACATACACTTTGTTTTCTCTCTTCTTACACACATATATAAAATAGGGTTTGGAAGCAATCTAATATATCTATTCAAGTCTGATCATGAGATCTAGATCAACGATCAAGATCTAATACCCATACCTTGATGGTATTACAATTAATGTTTACAATAGATCATGCATAGGATAAAACAATTAAATGCATAACTAACTCCATAAAAGAATATTAAATGCATACATAAGTTGGCCCAAAAAGCTTATACAAGTTGGCCAGATCACTTATACTCAAAGTTTGAATCATTCTAGAAATGTATACAAAAAATTTTCTTCTTGGAACTTGAATTCTCTATATCCTACTTAGCTCGGCAATGTAACTTGGCTCAGCAATGTAACTAGGCAAACTGAAAATTGCTTGACAATGTTGCTCGGCCTTGCATAGTTTTAGCTTGGCCACAGTGATAGCCAACTAAAACTACCTAAGTGAATGACTAAGTGTTGGTCACTAATCATCAATAGAACTTAGAGATTAACATCTCCCTGCTCAATTAGGTCTGCAAATATAGACTCATTTTCTATAGTAGTTAAGGCATTTTTATTTACATTTTGATTCCCCTCTTTACAGTAATCTACTAGCTTTTGCAATTTTATAGGATTAGACTTAAGATAGTCTATGGGGGAAATCTAAATTCTGGAATCTCTACAAAATTGAATAATGTCAAAAGAGTTTTTCTCCTTACCCGGTTGTAGAATCCTTACTCCTTGATTGGCCTCTTTAGAATGGGAGGTAGATGTCTCATTATTTTTAGGTGGAGGTGTTGAAGCAGGGCCTTTATCCTTCTAACTCTGGGTTAAGACTATATAGGAGGTCTTGTCTATGGTAGTGTAACATGTTTCTCCTTGTTCTGAATCTGATTCATACTCTAAATATAAGTTTTTAGAGTCACCATGTGAGTATGAATCTGGTTCAGCTCTAGACACTCCAACATTCCATTCATCAGTTTGATGCATTTTCCAAGCACGAGCTACATTGGGACAACTTTCTCCATCATGATTTGTAGTTAAATGGAAGGCACACATGTTTCCCCTTTTAGGAGGAGCTTCTATAGGTAACCTTTGTGGTGGAGCAGTCAATTGTAATGTCTTTCCATCAACATTCCTCCCTTCATTGTTTCTTCCAGGCTGCTCTTAAAAGTTTCACTGATAGGGATTATGAAATCTAGGAAGCTGCCTCTTGAAGTCGATGAATTCATTGGATAATTTTTGAATCATCTCATTTGATGATGTGGTGTTACTAGTACCGGCTCTAGATTCTATTTCTCTTTTCCATTTTCTCGTTGATATCATGTGGTCTTCTAACTCCATCGCAGTCCTTTGGGAAAGGTCCAAAGTGGTTGGATTTGTTCTTCTCAAATCATAACTAATGTCAGGAGGCATAGCACTTATGAAAAATGTTTTCAAATTCCCTGTAGTAGGCCTGTCAGCTGCTAGGATACAATTTACAAGCTTGTTAAATTTAGCCACAAAATTCCTCATACTGATTGAAGGCTCTTTCTTCATAGAATTCAATTATGTCAGTAAGGCATGTTCATCTTCAACAGTTTTAAATCTTCTTTCAAAAGCATCTCTCATAGAATCCCAATGGAACCAATCAGCATCACCTTCAACAAGGGTTTCAATGAATAATCTGACGGCCACATCTTCTTCTTGTACTGCTAAGATATTAACTAAAGAAAAGAATGCAACAATGTGTTCATCTGTAGATACTTTCCCATCTCTAGAGAATTTGGGGAAATTATTTCTTGAACCTAAGGGGAGGGGATTATATGCTATTAGAATACTTCAGGGATAACTGAGAGGGGGGGGTGAATCAATTATCAGAAACTTGATCTTTATCTTAAACTTATTAATCTAGATTGATGCAAAGTAAATGCACATTTAGATAACACATTACACAACACATCAATTTGGTTACGGGGAAACCAAATGGTAAAAACCCCGATGGGAATTAGCACCCACAAAGAACTATACTATTTATAGTGATCCCTGTTAAAAGATCTTCCAACCCTATTAGGAGTTGTTCATTACAATGCAATAGTTTAGTGACCTGGTTAAGGGTTGGACCCTGTTAGGATTCTTTTACAATAACCCTGTTAGGGGTGGTGGACTCACTGTCCAAGTGGTGAAGGCTACAACCTTCTGGTTATTTGATACACACTGTATCAACAAGGTGAACTGTTGTTTGTGACACTTCTTGTCTGATCAGTTCCTTTTGTGCATCGATGCTTTAACCTCTTGTAAAGCACTACAACAATCTTATCTATATTTTGAAAGCTTCAACTTAAATATCTATATTATCAACATATGATAAATATAGCTCTGCTGCTTTAACACTCTGCTCTATTTTTCTTATCTCTGGCTTTCGCAACTCTTCTTATCACAAATGACCTTTTATAAGTACATACACCAAGTATGAGATCATGGGACCTGTTAGATGACTCTTCTTAACATCCTTGTCATCTCTACTAAGCGTACAAGCATAATTACAATCGTGCAAGTACTAACTAAATAGACACATCGCTTCACTAAGTCAGCTTCACCAAATTAACCATAACTTTGCAATCTTCTTGAAATACATTTGGCACCTTTAGATTAATATCAACAACTCATAACTCATCATGAATATAAACATGCATATCCTAAAGATAGGCACAACTCAATAAACATGTTACATACATCGGCCTTAAACTGTTATTCCTCCAAAACTGTAATCGTCAATAACAAAATTACATATCTTTACTAAAACATCACATCTGGGTCTATGTGTATGAACATAGCATAATAAACATGTCAACAACATGTATCTATCCATGCAAGTCTTCATGTCATCATATGGATAATTACATAGAGAAGTGCTACTGTGTATTATATGTTGTCATCAATGAAAAACATACAATCAACTATTCAGAATCAAATCTCCAACAATCTCCCCCTTTGGCATTGATGGCAACATATGATAAAAACAAATTCTATTCATGGTGTCTTCTTTATTTTTACAATCTTCTCAATATCCTCATCAAAGATTCATCTACATTTCTGCAATTACATAGACTGTGTTTTATATGTATACTCCCCCAGAGTATAAGCTCCTTGTATGTGTTCCTTGTTTAGCTCTTTGTTTGTGTTCATTGTTTTTAGTACATACTCCCCCATTGACATCAATGGAAAAGGGTGCCATAAACCATTATGCATAGGTACTACTCCAAAAGTAGAGTAGTCAACCATTCATCAGTCACACAGGACTGATTTACTTGCTTCATTTTCTAATCAGAATTAGGAGAGGGAATGACTCCCAAATTCTCCCTTAAATACTCAAAAGTATCCTTTGCTAAAGGCTTCATAAAAATGTCTACTAATTGATCTTTTGTGATTACATATTCCAATTTCACTTCCTTGATTGCACCTTTTTCTCTTAGAAAATGGTACTTGATCTCTATGTGTTTTGTCTTTGCATGCATGACAGGGTTCTTAGACATGTTAATAGTACTAGTGTTATCACAATGAATAACAACAGGATAGTCAACCTGAATACCAAAGTCTTTAACCATCTACTTGATCCAAACAATTGTTGTACAATTCAGTGTTGCTGCAACATATTCTGCCTCTGCCATTGACTAAGAAATATAATTTTGCTTCTTGCTTGTCCAAGATACCAACTTTTCTCCAAGAAATACTACTCCTCCTCAAGTGCTCTTCCTGTCATCAATACAACCTACCCAATCTGCATCAGTATACACATGAAGTTGTGTAATCTCTAATTTAGGATACCATAAACCATAGTCTATAGTTCTGTTAAGATATCTGAATATCCTCTTGATTTCCATTAGGTGATTATGCTTGGGTTCAGCTGCAAATCTTCCAACAATGTCAACTGCATTAGATATGTCAGGTCTTGATTGAGTTAGATAAATAAGCTTTCCAATCATAGATTTGTACAATGTTTTATC
>MU224882.1:1625484-1647467 GCA_018584345.1 Thuja plicata | reverse complement strand
GAGTCTTTTACAATAACCTTGTTAGGGGTGGTGGACTCACTATCCAAGGACTCACTATCCAAGTGGTGAAGGCTACAACCTTCTGGTTATTTGATACACACTGTATCAACAAGGTGAACTACTATTTATAACACTGCTTGTCTGATCAGTTCATTTTGTGTGCCGATGATTTAACCTCTTGTAAAGAACTACAACAATCTTATCTATATTCTAAAATCTTCAACTTCAATATATACATTATTAACATATGATAAATATAGCTCTACTGTTTTAACACTCTGCTCTATTTTTCTTATCTCTGGCTTTTGCAACTCTTCTTATCACAAATGATCTTCTATAAGTACATACACTAAGTATGAGAACATGGGACCTATTAGATGACTCTTCTTAACTTCCTTGTCAGCTCTACTAAGAATGCAAGAATAATTACAACCGCACAAGTACTAACTGAATAGACGCGTCGCTTCACTAAGTCAGCTTCACCAAATTAACCATAAATTTTCAATATTCTTGAAATACATTTGGCATCTTTATATTAATATAAACAACTCATAACTCATCATGAATATATACACACATATCCTGAAGATACGCGCAACTCAATAAACATGTTACATACATCAGCCTTAAACTGTTATTCCTCCAGAACTGTAACCATCAATAATAGAATTACATATCTTTACTAAAACATCATATCTGGGTCTGTGTGTATGAACATAGCATAATAAACATGTCAAAAACATGTATCTATCCATGCAAGTCTTCATGTCATCATATGGATAATTACATATAGAAGTGCTGTTATGTATTATATGTTGTCATCAATGACAAACATGCAATCAACTAATTAGAATCAAATCTCCAACATATGCTACTAATTGCAATGGTCCAACTAGAGTGTCCCAAGGAAGTGCCATAACTACTGGAGGTAGATAGGGTGTTAGATTGACAACATGAGGAGTAACTACTCTGTGTAAAATTAAAACTTGACAAGTGGTAGACAAAAGAGTTGATTGTTTAGGAGGTGAAGGAGGTATACTTTTTCTCTTAGTATTTCTGTTCTTTCGAAAAGGTACTTCAAGTAGAGAAAAATCAAGGTTTGCAAGTCTCTCAAAAACTGGGTCTGTACCACCTTCTTTCTTTACACTCCTAAGAAACCTCTTGGGCTCCAGGGTTCCAACTAGTCTTTTAGTCTAGATTCATGCTCTTCTTGGCATCATTCCCTTCTTAGAATTCTCCTTTGGATGGCTTCTTCAAGTGCTTCTATTCTAGCTTCTTCATGCTCTAGCACTTGAATGGCATTTCTATAGTGCTCAGTGTTTCTTCTGTATTTCTAGACAAAAGTATTTAGTGAGGAAATGAGATCCTCTTGATCATCTTGGAAACCAAGATTTGGTTGGAGAACAGGAATTATGTTTTCATGGGGAAACACCATCTTTCCTCATGGTATGCTTCTGGTATAACGACTATTCGTATCCCCAGCAAAGTTGCCAAAAATTTGTTGGTAAACAGATTGTTCTTTTTCACTTTAACTCCAAAATACCCAAATATTAAAGAAACAATCAAATACAAAAGTTGGGAAATGTAAATGAATAATTAATTTCCCTCTGAATTTGAAGGTACATCTCCCTTAAATAAATGGTCTTCAATGAATATTGATTTTTCCTAATCTAACATGGGTATGTTCTTGACTCGAGAACATAAGAGGTAAACCACGCTAAACCTAGACAGGAAATAACTCAGGAAAGATAGATTAAATTCTAAATCTAGCCAACTTTGAGACATCATCAATCAGATTAATTCACAAAGTTGGTAATGTGAGGACAACTAATGAAAATGTAGATGCAATACTAAAATATTAACGATGAAGTACAAAGAATCGATCTATTTAACAAGGACATCTCCCACACTTAGAATAACAACAAATTTCACCCTAATTAATTGTATCAAATCATAATACAAAATTATGGTTCGATCACAAACTGTAAATCTAATTCCAAGAAAACATTCGAATTTAATAGAAAGATAAATGTGATGTAGTGGAATAGTTAAAGCAATGGTATTCGGACATACAAATTTGACTCAACAAAATGCTATCCTTTCACCAAAATTTAGCTGACCTTTTCATTGATTTGGAAAATAATACATATAGGGTTCCAGAGTTGGACCATTACAAAAGGGTAACCAAAATGGTTCTACTTATCAGAAATGATAAAAAAATTTTATCTGTTACAATAAATATCAAAATTTAGTACAAGGGGGAGAGTCTAACTATGCTTCCATTTTCTTCTCCTTGTCTAATTTATCCCTATAGGCAGTGATAGTTGTAATGATTGGGATGAGCTCTTCATTCTTATTGATATGGACATTAGTATATTTGATGACCCATCTGGAATTTTCTTTGGCTAGGCTCTTGATTGCATCCGTCTGATCTTTCATCTGTTCCGTGGCTTTTAAAATGTATTCGCTCAACTATTGTAGTTGCGGCACCTTGTCCAAATGGGTAGAAGATTGTTCTGCCATCTTATGCACATAATCAAAAAATGATTTCTGTATACTAGCCAATCTGATCATTTCTTTTCCCTGACCTCTTGTCTGTGGTTCTATGTGTAGACCTTGAAGGAGTTTAAAATATTTGTTCTTCTCCTCCTTGATCTTGACATTTGTCTACTGCAATCCTATTTCAGCTTGGATGATCATCTTGATCTTAAATTCCATGCTTTGAAGTCATTCGATCAAAGGCTCATCTCCTTTTTTCAAGATCTTTGCCTTTAATGCCTCCTTGGTCTTCATTTTAACCACCACATCCAACATTACTATGCATTCTTGACATCTCACTCTCTCTGATGTGAGAGTCAGGAGATTCTTGTCAATATTACTCCTCTGGAGAGCATTACCTAGTTTATCAACAACTACCAATCCATATACGAGCCTCTCAATCAACCTCTTGCCAATTTGCCCAAAGTGTCTATCCTCTTGAAACTTGGCTATGATGGCTTGGTTCTCCATAGCACTAGGATCAAAAGTGGTCTGGGTACTAGGAGTGCTCGCGATCAGAGTGATAAGCTTTCTGATGAAGTTAGTTAGCTCGACTAATTCTGCTTTAAGTTGAACTTTAGCAGTCTTGAGCTCTTCAACCTCTTCTTCTATTACCACATTGGTAGACTTAAACCAATCTACCCTAGTATCATGATGAGCCAACCCCATATCAAATGACTGCAACTAAAAATCAGAGGTAGTCATGTCCTTGAATCTACCCTCCTTCATAGGATTGGCCACTTCCATAGTGAAATGCCCAGTTTCAAGATCTTGTCCTAGTGTGGACATTGTATTCACTTTATTTACTTTACTCATAGTGGTCTTTGGATGTAGGGCCTATGAAAGAGTCTCTTTTCTGGAAGTCACCTCTTCCGCTCTCTTCCTTTTGCACTCCAAAGTATTTTCTATCTAGGATTCAGCACTAGTAACTTTGGAAGCAGAGACCAATTCTTCTATAAACAACTTCCTAATCACTGGAGGAGTACCTTTAGGTCTGGAAGCAAATGAGTTTACTAAATTAGGAGAGGAGGAAACTAATCTAATAACTTTAGCAACTTCTTGTTGTTTCCCAACCCTCTCATCCAATTTTGTGGCTGAGGTATTGGAGCTATCTTCACCCACCTCTACTGCAATAGGGGATCCTTTCCTTGGAGTATCTTGAGTCGATGTGACAACTTGTGTATCTACAGCACTAGCTTCAACTAGTTTCTTGGGCTTTGCACTTTTAGCAAGTTCAAATGCAGACTTAACCTGATCTGTGGAGGCTACTTCTTTAGTTGATTCGATGTCTGGAAGTGGGCCTTCTCTGCAGGTCTTCTCTAGTGGGATCTTATTTTTAGGAGGTTCATTGCCTCCCCCCACTAGTCAAGCTAATCCTTTAGCTATGGTTGAGATTGTTGTAGAAGAATTCACTGCAGTGCTTGAAGTCACTTTGGTGGGAGTTTGTTGAGATGATGGCTTTCTTTCAGACTGCTTTGTCTGGCCTATCGTCCATTCAACCCATTGCTCTATCCTTCTATAAATTCCACCCATTAAGGTTTCCAAGTCATTAATGGCCTGCCCTAGCATGGGCTCAGAGCTTATAGGGAGTGGATTTATTTTCTCCAAATATGTATTATCATACATATGTTGACCATCATCTTCTATCCCCTCCACTACAATGTTAACTTTGAAATTTTTGATTTGTTCAATGGTTAACCTGGTGTAGAATCTATCTCTACTCTCCAAGTCATCCTTGCAATTGTCCTAGTAGTCTTCAATATCATCAATGTGATGGATAGCTTGACTCATTTGTAGGTAATCCCTAGCATAATTTACAAGGTCATACTGCGGTCTCAGAACATCATATGTCTCCAATGAATTTCAGAATGTTTTTAGGACATTCTTCTCTTCAGACCGGGACACACAAGTGTAAGCCCCAATGGTCATCAAGAAATTGTAGCATTTCTTCTTAGCATCGACACATATTAGATTCACTTGGAGCACTTGCCTCATCCAGATATCTTGGTAGCTTCAAGGGGAAGTTGTCAAATCCTGCAAGACGAATATATGAGAAATCCACAAATTGAATGAAATAGCACCCAAATTAGGTGATAAATGCCATGGCTTCAGGATAAAATATCCTTTTTGGACAACCTTGCATCTCCTTGCACAATCTCGTTATAAATGCATTATTAACTCTCAGATATTCAGCATAACTACTGTGCAATTGTAAATATGGGAAGAATTCATAACTCTTAACATCCTCTAGGAACTCTTCTAGTCTAGGAAGCCTAAATTTGAATTGTAGCTAATATATATAATAGAATAAAAGACATGTAGAACTCATTCTGAAGCTTAGCTCTACTTAGGGCATTGGAGAGATTCTCACTTACCATAAGAGCCCAATCGATGAAATGATGTTGAGAATAGATCACCTGGACTAAGAAGAAATGATCTTCAACCAAATTTAGTGTGTCACTCTCACCTCTGATCCTATGGAGCAGTACCAAGATATCCAAGATTTTTGGCTTTAGGTTCTTGCCATATAATGTTTTAGGAAACTTTCCCTTGGCACTCCTCATTTCTTGAAACCAGGAATTCATTATTTCCTTCTTCCACACCACCTTCTTTGCTCCATACTCAGTAACTTCCCAACTATATGTCATCTTTGAGTACTTAGTATGCTTTGGAATGTGCAGGGAGTTCTAGACAGAGTCTCGGTCAATGGAGAGTAGGATCGTGTCTTTGGGTAGAAGGATTTGCTTGGTGTCTGGGTTATATCAAGCTTTACATTCCCAAACAAGCTCTAGAGATTGAACTAAGATGGGAAAGCTGGTGGCTTCAACTAACCAACTCTCTTTTATCTTCTCAGTGACAGGATACATTTGGTCTGCTCTCAATCTATTTTGAAAGTTTTGCATATCGAAGAACTTCAATGAGGTGTCCGTGATTTTTTTCCAATCAGAAGTGATGTCATTCATCCCATCGAATTCCATAAATCTACAAGCCATGCTTTGATTGATTTTGAATCAGGAATGCAAAAATATCTCTCAGGAATGAAAGAGAAAGGGACAATTATTATCAAGAGCTTCGAATTCAAAAAGTTTGTCAAACAGAAGGTAGTTCCTATTTGCAACCTTTCACTAATTTATAACTTTGAATTCTTACCATTTAATGGTCAACTTCCAATGCCGCATGAATGAAAAGACTAAAGAATTAATAAAAAGTCCATTATGAAGTAAAATGACTTTATTTGAATTAAGTACTTTACCCCCACAGGCCGTTAAGAAACAACTTTTCACTTTAGTAAACGTAATGGTAACTTTCTGGAAGTAGCAGAAAATTACTTTTCTACTTACCTTTTGGGTGGAGAAATGCATTTGGGGTGTTCTCTACTCAAAAATCCACTGAGGAAGAATTTTAGCCTATTGAAATGCTAAAAATGATATGTGTTGATTTTATCAGCCTCCTCTATGTCTTGGATCATTTACGAGATAGATTCTTCTTCAAAGTTCTTCCATCTTAATGATTTGGTGGAAAATGTATTATTCTGGTTGAAACCTGCCTATTGGGGTAGTGGAGAAGCCATTTTCTACTTTTCCATTAGCAATCTTGCATTCTGGATTTTTATTCATTTAATCATTCCACAGAGATGCATTTTGAATGCAATAATCCTTCCAATCCCAAGTTATCCACTTTCAAACTCTACTGATTGCATAGACATTTTGGAATAGTCATCTACAGAAAAATGCACTCTATAGGTTCTTTTCTGCTGTGGAGAAGCCCAAAACTAATTTTCTGCCATGGAGACAAAATAAAGTATCAAAGCTACAGATTCTAAAATTACACAAGATAAATGTTAGAAATCTCTGAATTGTGTCCTTTATTGGATTTGGGAGCTTAAACCTACTTGATAAAACATGACTTCAGATAAAAATACCTCGGGTTCACAAATGAGAAGTCAAATTGGGAGAGTCTGATAAAGGCCTACCCTGATAAAGACCTTAAAATATAATAGAAATTGCAGAGATAAACAAAGTAAATGAAAAACTTCACCTTGCTTGTATAGAAACCCTTATGGAGGATTCAAATCCTTGGATCCACAAGTATGGATGATCCAAATGGATTTAGAATGTAGAATGTAGGATATAGGATATCTCAAATCAATTGTCTTTATATCTTCACCAATCTTGAATGGATCTTGGAATATGAAGAAGCTTGCATGGATGTGGATGGAGAAATCTTCAACAAACGAGCTCCATAGATATTTGAATCCTTCAATGCCTACCAACGGATCTCCTTGATGAATTCAATGCTTGAATGCTTAAGAGTAGATGATAACTTAAATAGATTATGCATCTTAGGTGCTTCAATTCTTTTTCTCTCCAAATATTATCTTAAAGAAAATGAGAGGAGAAAGGCTTCCTTATATATAAATCTAGCGCACAAACTTCTAGAGAGGTTGACATAGGAGAATAAAATTCCAATTAATCGCATACCACTAGAAGTGGACCTATATTAAATTTAATTTGAAGATTTTTTACCTTGAAGATCAAAATAGCTTACTCGGAAGTGGGGATTAAATATTTCCAAACCCCGACATCCAAAAACTTTGGAAACTTGATATTTGGACCCTGGGTCAGGGATGAGGTCAACCCTGACCTAGGTCAGGGTTGAGGTCTACCTTGACCTAGGTCAGGGTCAAGGTTGACCTTGAACCAAAAGGTCAACCTTGACCCTGAGGTCAAGAACCTCAAATTTAGAGAGCAAGATGCCAGAAATAGGCCAGAGAGAAGTGGAAAATAGGGTAGAACTGGGGAAAAGGAAAATCCAAGTTAAAGAACCACTCAAGGCATTTTACATGACCACAAAACACTTACTCAGAGGGCTAAACCTATCCAAAATGGAAGTGCTTCCATTTTATGATGATACAGTTCTTTAAACAAAAATATTAAAAGGGTTATCTAGATTTAATGTTGATGATGATAACTACTAGCCAAATCTAGACCAGTGCCTAATCCAGGGGAAAGAGTCAAATCCAATATAAACTCACAAAAAATTATTAATGAAAACACACATGAAACTTAGATGAAGTTCCTTAAAAACCATATTCTTATTCCCATACCCATGTATCAAATTCTTATACTAATATTTAGCCCTCTGAAACTACTTTTAAGAATTACTCTCTCCTTGAAAGAAACTCTAAAACAATTTCATAGTTACCTTATAACCAGTGTATCAAAAAATGCCTTAAAAATTTAATACACAAGAGCTCAAAAAAAAAAACATGAAGACATCATGAATATGAAACAAGAACTTCCATTGCATTTTACTAAGATATCTGTACTCAATACATTCTGAGTCACAAAAATCTTAAAACTAGACCAAATTTAGAAATCTTCCTCACAGTTGTGAATTCACCATCCTTTACAATATAATACAAGTTGCTATATATAGAATGCATTAGCCATCTTGGAATCCTAAAAGAGATAGGATGCAACAAGCTTTGGATGGCTAGGCAAAGCAAAAAGTGATAAAAGATAAAAGGGAAGTTATAATTCTAGTTGGTGGAAGAAATAAACTTGAGTAGTTGATTTTCAATCATTCCAAATATTTTGTAGTTGGAACCTTTGTTCATAGATATTTATGGTAACCTTTGAATTTTTTATGAGACCTAGTGATTTCTAATACATGCTAACTTACACTAGTCTTTATGGTGATTACCCTCCTTGTGCTCATTGATCAAGTGCCAAGTGCCATTAACTCCCCATCTATAAAATCCAAATCAATTCTTGTTGGCATCTTCTTCTTTGTCTTGGTGATGTTTTCCCAAAGTGCAAACTTGTCCTATTTTGGCCAACTAAAGCTTTGAATACTCTATAACTACTTCATCTGCCTTTCCCACCTATCATCGGTAATAGCCTTGACATCTATAACAAACTTGACAAATTCTATTTCAGGTTTGAATGCTTCATCTAAGGCTTTATTAAATATGTCCATATCTAGGACATTTTGCTTTGTTAGGAATGCCTCTTTCTTAAGCAAAAAAGTGTCAAAATATTCTCTCCATTCCTCAACAAACTTGATCTCATAATTTTCCCTTTTGATAGGATGAATAAAAATACTAAAATTATGGCCAAACATGCTTACCCTTTCTTGAACTTGAACAGATTTTCCTTTGAAAAAGGAAAATGATATGCCAATTCGTTCAATCATCTCTCCTACCTGGCATATTGATTCTGGGGTATCTATCTTGTGGGGTTGCAATGCCTCTATTCTTTCAAAAAAGGGCCCTCTACCTGACCATAAACTAAACAATGGGTCTAGAGTTTCTATTTGGCCTTTTACCTCTTTCTCTAAATCAAGCAACTTAATATATGCCTTGTGCACTGTACCCAATTTAGCTTTTAGGATATCTATCCTATGCTGCAATATGGTCAACAATGTAGATATGGAAACCTCATTATTATCCCTGTCCAATTTCTCTATTTCCTATGGAAAGTCCTCAGTAACATTACTCTTCACAGATGCAACCTCTTTAGTTGGAGGAGGAAGAGCTGTAGGGGCTTCTTCTAACTTCTTATTCAGGGATTCTACTTTCCCTTGTAAAGCCTTGATCTACATCAAGAATTTATCTTGTCCTTTTCCAAAACAATTGACTCATCAAAGAGCCTTCCATACCTTACTGATAATTTCTCTTTTTTTCCCTCATTAAGGTGGGAAAAGTGGGTCACAACTTGGGAAATCTCAAGATCAGAGGTGTTTTGGACAGTCCAGATGATCTTGCCTCCATCCATATTTTCCTCAACACTAACTAGAGATGGCTTTTGTGTTCTTGGATCCAAGGACCAGATAGCCAGGATTTGGGATCTTGGATCATATCCATAACCTCTTATCATTTCTCCTATCTAAGTCTTAGAAGATAGATTAGCTTCAGATTGCTTCCTGATTTGATCAATGATAAATGTAAAGACTAAATCCCATCTAGGCACAAGTAACATTCCATTGGAATTTACCAATTGCCTAGCCTCCTCTGGTGTGATGACTTCTAATTCAGGATCATAGGCCTTCAAAGCTTGCAAAGCTTCACTCTACATGGTACACCTTCTATTATCTACAATTGAGATCCAACCTCTTGTTGCTTTCTCTAGATAAGAAATTTCTTGAACTCATCAGTATTAATAAATGTATCATCATTCATAATTTTTTCTTGATAAAGCTCTCTTTTATCTTGGCATAGTTGGAGGGGAAATTCCACCTCTTCTTGGATCTCTTTCTCTTTTTTATTTCCCTCTCTAATAGTTTTCCTTAATTGGTGATGATACTTCCTATCACCAGTGATTAGTGCACTTATTTAATCTTTCTATTTCCTTTGTGTCTCTATCTGAGAGGGCGCTCCTTGTTGTGTTCTTTGTTTTTTCCTTGGAGGCTCACTTTTTTCCTCGGTGTCATGAGCCTTTTTCATTTGTTCAAAACCAAGAGGCACATCTGATTAAGGTGGAATGTAAATCCCATACCCTCCTTAATTTTCTTCCTCATACTTAGAGGATGAATGCTTTTTAGGGCCCCTTTGTTTCTCCTCTATCTGACTCTCTAGCTGATTATACAAGGTGTCATACATTTCTATCAGCTTTGTGATCCTTTTCATATATGGAAATCCCAGGAAGAAACCTCCAAAAGGAATCCTTTGTCTTTTCATCTCCTTCTCCAAATGTATTAGGTCCTAGTACATTGCATCTCTCTTCTCTATTTCTTCATCTTCTAGGACATTTCTAATAAAATCCTCTTCATCACACCCGTCATGTTCCTTGATGGAAATGAAACTTAGGGTTAGCAATTTCTTGGCACAATTTATGAAGCTTTCAAGATCCACATATCTATATAAGGTCATGCTCATCTTGCATTTCCCTAACCACTTAGTTACTACATCTATTTCCCTCTTCCCAATAGTGAAATCAACAACACTAAATTGCCTTGGTGTAAATGTGCTTTTTCTATGGGGGGACAAGTGTTCTTTGTCTATCCAAATTAGTTTCCAAATGAACTCCATTAAGGAAACCCTTGGAGGCACATAATTTGGAAGTATATGTGGAGGCTGAGTGCACCCATAAACCATAATTAATGTGTACACATTTTCACAATAAAAATCTCCCCACTTGTGATCTCCTGGCCACTTGTCCACATTTTCACAAGGTCTTAGAATTCTAAGCACCTTGACTATTAGCCTAGTTACATTAACACCTAAAAAGGTTAAAATTGGATATGCAACCCAATTTTGAAAGCCACTAAATTCATTCTTATTGGAGCTATAATTCCAAAACCCAATCTAGAACTGTACAGGGTTTGGCTGGCCTTGGGAGTGCAGCCTCATTCTCAAATTCTTAGTATACATGCTATTTATGTTGAAGAATAGAATCAAATGCATTAGAATTGAATAGTAAATGAATTTTGGGTTAGTTTTCTTCTGAATATTATGAGGCCCTCATGTATCCTATCAATAACATACTGAATATAGTGAAAATCAATATTTATGTGGGAGTTCTAGATGTCTGGGATGATCATCAATAAATTTGTAGGCATCTTCTCAATATGCTCATCAATCCTCAATACTCTACACAACCCATAAGGTAGATAATTCATGTAGAAGGTTAAGTCCTTGAATTCATATGGCGCACCCTTAGAAGTAGGAATTAGGGATATGTATTTTATATTTGACCTAGGCATGTGAGACTAGATTAAATTCTTAACCACATTGACCTCTTTGGTATATTTTTTTTTCAATTTGGTTAGGTTAATTTTGGTGGCAGAGGCATGATATATACCAAAGGCTTTCATAAAAGAAGCCCTATCCAAGGTTAATAGAGTTTTTTCATTGTGTTTTTTTGATAGTTTTAGAGATAATGTCATATCTTCTATCCAATTATACTAACAGGTCTGCATCTAGAAAAACATCTAAGACTATTAACTTGGCTAAACCTAATGTCTAGGGGTTTGACATAGGGATTTGCCTATGTTAGGAATAACAGTCCACAAGACAACTGAGAGGGGGGATGAATCAGTTGTAATATAGATTATTAAACTTTAAACTTTATAAACCAAGCTTGCAAATGTAAATGATAACACAGTAAATGCCAACACCATAAAACAATATTTTTTGTTGAGGAAACCCTGCTAAAAGTAAAACCCTGATGGGAATTAACACCCACAAATAATGTACTAAGAGTATAGTATCCCTGTTAAAATATATTAGCCCTATTAGGATTTTTTTATAACATTACAGTACACAGTAGGAGACAGACCCTCTTAGGAGTCAAAGAAAATAGTAGGATCATTTCCAAGGCACACTACCCAAAGAAGGTTAAAGCCACCCTCAAGGATTTACAATCCACATCAAGTGTGTAAAGAAAATACACGTTCTAGTGAACTGTTTGATAGAAACTATATTTGCTTGGTTAGTTCCAATGGAGTATCAACTCTACTTTGTATCTAGCAATCAACAAGCTTCTCAGCTTCCACACATCTTTGTCCTTTTTCCTCTATCACACTTCTCCACAAGAAATTATCATTCATATATACCCTCTTACAATAATTCATTAGGCCGGCCAGTTAAGCTTTCATAATGCATAATTAACTAGGTCAGCCAATTAAGGCTTTCCATCATACAAATAATTACATAACCCCTTGCTAAGATACACACAGTATCTATAATAAGTATACATCATTTACAATCCATCACATATACTTCTAGATTTTTAATTCATGCTCACAATTAATTTCACACGCTACATGTCTAAAGTCGGCCAGGAAATAGGTCTTCTCCAGAATACATGCCACAGCTAACATCATTAGTATCCAAAAAAAAATCAAACTCAACCCATTACTCTACCATATGTTGGTTTTCCATCAGTAAGCTTGCAAGTTTTGAAATATCTTCATTAGAAAGATATACCTGAAACACATAGAACTTCTCTATCCAGAATCACAATTACAGTCCAGAAAACCAGTCTTCACCATATCAATTATAACATCCACAGTACATAACATAGATCCAAGTGACCTTAGGAATAAGGTCAGCACACATCCTTCTACATATATCCAACTTTGATCATTGTGAATCATCCATACAGTATCCGTACATGCCTTCCAGTTAAGTATCCAGTCTATCTTCTCCATAGAAATATATGTTGACATTAGTGACAAAACATGAATATCAACAGCATGATCAATAACCAAAACTGATATCATCCAACAATCTCCCCCTTTGGCATTGATGGCAACATATGGTAAAATCCATACACATCAACCCAAAATTACTCTCTCTCAATACAATCTTGTTAATATCCTCAATGCAAATGCCCCCAAAATAGTAGGGATTTTGACATAGATTCCTTCCCCCTTTCGCAGCAATGGAAAAGGGTGCCATAACTCATCTATAGTCTTCTATAGTCCTTTTCAAATCTTCATGTCTAATCATCTAGGTGCAAAATCACCAAAATTTACTCCATAGTATTCTCTTGCGATCACTCCCCCTAAGGAGTAGATCCATACATCAAGTCCAGAGAATGATATAGCTCTAAGATACACTGGACTGATGCATATCTGCATCAGTTTAGTCTTCACTCAAAGGGGCCATCACCCCAAGCATGCCTCTGAGATATTCAAAAGCATCTTTTGGAAAAGTTTTAGTAAATATATCTGCTATCTGTTCCTTGGTGCTAATATAATCCAGTTTAATCTCTTTATTTGCTACCTTCTCCCTCAGGAAATGATACTTGATAGAAATATGTTTAGTCTTTGAATGCATTATAGGATCCTTCGACATATTCACTGTATTTTTGTTATCACAATGGATAAACACTGGTTCTTTGAAAATTATTCCAATGTCCTTCAACATTTGTTTCATCCAAATGACTTGTGTAGATTTTATTACAGCAGAAACATACTCTGACTCTACAGTAGATTGAGCAATACAATTCTGCTTCTTGCTCAACAAAGAAACCAACCTTTTTCCAAGGAAAAATGCACCACAACTTGTACTCTTCCTATCATCCACATTACCTTCCCAATAAACATCAGTAAAAGCCTGTATTGTAAAATCATCATATTTTTCATACCATAATCCATATTCTACTATCCCTTTTAAATATCTAAAAATTCTTTCTATAGCAGAAAAATGTGTCTCTTGAGGATCTACTTGATATCTAGCCAAAATTCCAACTGCAATTGTAATATCTAGTCTAGTGTATGTTAGATATTGTAGACCTCCAATCATTGATATGTACTTAGTTTGAATAACACTTTGAGTCTCATCACTTTTAGTCAATTTTTTTCCTGTTACCATGGCTGTTCCAACAGGTTTAAAATCTTCCATCCCAAAAAATTTCAAAGTTTCTTTAAGATAATTGGTCTAAGATATAAAAATATCATTCTTACTCTGATTAATTTGTAAACCAAGAAAAAATTCCATCTCACCAATCATTGAAATTTCAAACTCATTCTCCATTTCTTTAGCAAACTTCTTACTCATTTTATCATTACCTCCAAAAATGATATCACCAACAAAAGATTCTATAATTAAGATTCCATCTTCATCAATTCTTAAATACAAATTATAGTCTGTATTACCTTTTCTAAAACCAAGACAAAGTAGATGTTTATCCAGTCTTGCATACCATGCCCTTGGTGCTTGTTTCAGTCGATACAGTGCCTTTGTCAGTCTGCAAACCATGTTTTCATCATCTGTCAAAGGAAAACCATCAGGTTTCTCAATGTACACTTCTTCTTCTAGATCACCATTCAAGTATGTTAACTTCACATCGCTCTGATACAATTTAATGTCTTTATGTACAGCATAAGAAAGGAATAGTCTCACAGCCTCCAATCTAGCAATAGGTACAAATGTTTCTTCATAATCTATGCATTCTTGTTGTGAGTATCCTTTACATACCAGTCTAGCCTTATTTCTTACCACTATGCCTTCCTCATCCATCTTGTTTCTAAAAACCCACTTAGTTCCAATCACATTTTTGTTCTTAGGTCTTGGAACCAATTCCCAAGTGTTGTTTTTCTTTATCTGTTCTAGTTCTTCTTCCATGGCTTTAGTCCAAGATCCATCTCTACATGTTTCATCAGTAGTATTTGGTTCAACTTGAGAAATAAACAGATCTCATCTCTAACTCTAGATCTAGTCATCACGCCTTTGCTTGCATCACCAATAATTTGATCTTCAGGATGATTCTTCTCAATATACCTTGGTGTCTTCAATGTCTCAGTAGCTTCATTCTATTCATCTTCAATCTCACCATCAATCATCAAGGATTCTTTAGGTTTAGCAGCAACCTCTTTTGTTTCTGTTATCTAACCATAATCATATATTCTTTCCTGTACTTGAATCTTTTCATCTATCCTCACATTGGCGCTTTGAATCAATTTTCTCAATCTCAGATTGAAACATTTATATGCTTTAGTCTTAGTGGAATAACCAAGAAATATTCCTTCATCACTTCTAGCATCAAATTTGCCTATTTCATCATCTCTCTTGATATAACATTTACTACCAAATATTTTGAAATATTTCACAATAGGTGTATGATCAAACTGTAATTCATAGGGAGTTTTATTTTTACCTTCTCTAATTTGAATTATGTTTAATGTGTACATAGCAGTGCCAACTTCTTCTCTTCAATGAGCATGTGCCACATTTCCTTCCAGAAACATAGTCCTTGTAGTATCTAATATGGTTATGTTTCTTTGCTCTTTTATCCCATTTTGCTGTGGAGTCCTAGGGGCTGAAGTCTATCTATGTATTCCATTTTCTTCACTGTATGTATTAAACTACTCTGATGTAAACTATCCTCCTCTGTCTGATCTCAAACACTTCATCTTAAAACCACATTAATTCTCAACTTTTTCCTTGAATAACATTAACTTGTCAAATGCTTCAGATTTCTCTCTCAAATATGTAAACCACATCATTCTAGAAAAGTCATCAACAAAAAGTATAAAATACCTTTCAGCATAGTATGATCTTGTTCTTGTAGGACCACATAGATCTATATGCACTAGATCCAATTTCCCTTTTGTTGAATAAGATTTTCTCTTGAAAGTGCTTCAAGTTTGTTTCCCCATAACACATTCTCTACACATAGTGTTAGATGGCTTTACAATTCTAGGTAGATCTCTTACTGCTTTTTTCATACTTGCCTTCACAATGTTAACAAAATTTACATGACAAAATCTTATGTGCCATAACCAACTATCATCAACCTTTGTAATAAAACAAGAAGCTTTAGATGCATGCAATTCAAATACATTACCTCTAGATTTAGTACAAGATGCTATCAAGTCTCCTATTTTACTCTTGATAGAAAATTTTCCATTGATGAAGTTCAGTTGATAACCCTTGTCCACTAGCTATACAACACTTAATAGATTGTGCTTAAGTCCATCAACAAGTAATACATTGTCAGTGTTAGTCTTTCCATCCAACAAAATAGATCCAATTCCAATAATAAGCTTAGGAGTATTGCCACAAAATCTAACAACAACACCATCGTGTCTTTTCAAACTTACAAACTTGTTTTTATCTCCAGTCATATGATGTGAACAACCACTATCTATGACCCATTTAGATTTCTTTTCAACTTGGGATACTAAGGCTATTTATTCAAGCATATGTTCATAATCCTTAATAGAAATAAATCTAATTTCATCATAGTCACCATACTCATCATCAGATATACCCTCACTTGCATAATAACAATCTTTGTCCTTTGAGAATTTAGACATCTAGATGCAAAATGACCAATCTTGTTACATGAAAAACATTTCAAAGGTAATTTTTCCTCAAACTTACCCTTACCTCTCTTTTCTCTTCTAGCAATCAGTACCATGACTTCATCTAGGTTTCTTTATTCTTCCTGTATTTGTTCCCATTCATCAGTATAGGCTCCAATTTCTTCTCTTAGGTCACTACTGCTTGTGCTTGCATTTCCAGGTAAGATTCTTTTGCTTTTGTGTACAGTTTCTTTGAAGGCTGACTCAACCTTAGGTAAAGTGTCTCCAAATTCTATGGCTTCAAATGTAGTTAGCTTTCCAATCAACATCTCTCTGGTGAAGTTCAGTATCAAACGTATGATCTCCTCTATAGCCTAAACCTTGGTTCTATATGCAGGTGCCAAAGATCTAAGTATCTTTGCAATCACTTTTTCCTCATTGTAAGTTTCTCCAGAGTTCCTAATGCCAGTAACCACTTCAGTAATTCTCTGTGCATATGCTCTGATGTTCTCATCTTCTCTCATCTTTAGTGTTTCCATCTTTGCCTTCCATTTTTGTAACTTTTCTTGCTTTGTAAATTTGTCTCCAACATATAGTGCTTCCAATCTTTTCCAGATTTCATGTGCAGAGTCCAAGTCCTTTACTTCAGTAAATTATCCTTCTGATAGTGCACTGATAAAGGATTCCCTTGCAATAATATTACATGAAAATAGCTTCTTTTCATCTTCAGTGGCTTTCTCTAATTTATCCTCAGTCGTTACCTTTTCTTTCTTCTTTGTTATCATCTAGTAATCAATTTTGAGACATAGCAAAAGTGTTCTCATCTTGTTCTGCCAACTGTCAAAGTTTTTAGGATCAAACTTTGGACTATCCTTCCTATAGTAAGTCATCTTCAGGATCACCTCAAGTTGTTAAACTTTTTTTCTGATGACCAATAGCTCTGATACCAATTGTTAGGAATAACAGTCCACAAGACAACTGAGAGGGGGGATGAATCAATTGTAATATAGATCATTAAACTTTAAACTTTATAAACCAAGTCTGCAAATGTAAATGATAACACAATAAATGCCAACACCATAACAAAATATTTTTTGTCAAGGAAACCCTATTAAAGGTAAAACCCTGGTGGGAATTAACACCCACAAATAATGTACTGAGAGTATAGTATCCCTGTTAAAAAATATTAGCCCTATTAGGAGCTTGTTATAACATTACAGTACATAGTCCCTGTTAGGAGACATACCCTATTAGGAGTCAAAGAAAATAGTAGGCTCAATGCCAAGGCACACTTCCCAAAGAAGGTTAAAGCCACCCTCAAGGATTTACAATCAGAATCAAGTATATAAAGAAAATGCACATTCCAGTGAATTGTTTGATAGCAACTATCTTTGCTTGGTCAGTTCCAATGAAGTATCAACTCTACTTTGTATCCAGTAGTCAAAAAGCTTCGTAACTTCCACAAATATCTATCCTTTTTCCTCTATCACACTTCTCCACAAGAAATTATCATTCATATATACCCTTTTACAATAATTCATTAGGTCATCTAGTTAAGCTTTCCTAATACATAATTAACTAGGTCAGCCAATTAAGGCTTTCCATCATACAAATAATTACATAACCCCTTTCTAAGATACACACAGTATCTATAACAAGTATACATCATTTACAATCCATCACATATACTTTGAGATCTGTAATTCATGCTCATAATTAATTTCACATGCTACATGTCTAATGTCGGCCAGGAAATAGGTCTTCTCTAGAATACATGCCACATATGACATCATCAATATTGAAACAACAATCAAACTCAACCCATTACACTACTATATGTCAATTTTCCATCAGTAAGCTCGCAAGTTCTTAAATATCTTTGCTAGAAAGATATACCCGAAACACAGAGACCTGCTCTGTCCAAAATCACAGTTACAGTCCAGAAAACTAGTCTTCATCAAATCAACCATAACGTCCATAATATGTAACATAGAGACAAGAGACCTTAGGAATAAGGTCAACACACATCCTTCTACATATATCCAACTTCAATCATTTTGAATCATCCATACAGTGTCTGTACACACCTTTTAGTTAAGTAGCCAGTCTGTCTTCTCCATAGAAATATATGTTGACATCAATGACAAAACATGAATATCAACAGCATTATCAGTAACCAAAACTGATATCACCCAACAACCTATCTTTATTACTATAAAATTAACTAAACAAGTGATAACCAGAGCACCCGGGAGTGATGGGGTTCCTAAAATTTGACATGTAGTTAGAGAAGTATTCATTATTTACCTTTTTATTCTAGTTGGTTCCAGAAAGCAGAGCAACGAAATCATCTAAATAATTTATTTTCCCCTTATGTTCTTCTTCTACATCCTTTCCTTCACCACTGGCTAAAGCCCTGCTTGATTCTTCTTGACTCATCTTCACTGGTTTCTAAATTATCCTTCTATTTGAAACATGATTCTTTCAATTTTTTTGAAACTTATGCAATTTTTTCTCTGTTCCTCTAAAAAATTTGGTAAGAAAAATGTACAAGTGTTGCATCTATTTATCATTGAATCATAAATGCATCAATCAAGTTGAGAACCTGGAAAATGTTGCTCTATCACTTCTGTAATAACTCTGTGTGTATTGAAATCAAGTCTAAGCTAGTCATGGTGCTTGAAGTTGACAGGTAATTTAATTTGAATGCTTGTATGGAAAAATTCATGAGTTCTTTTCATCTTTTAAAACCTTATTATATGTTAAAACGCTCAAGATGACATCTGATTGGCCTAATTTTCTTACTTTTTACAACTCAGTCGAGTACTTGTACTTTGTCAGGATCTCTAATATTTTATTAACCCTATTTTTATACTATCTCCTTGGAATGATGCGAGAATAGGATCCTCAAGATCTCACTACACTAAGCTCTATCATGGTTTTTCTAGAGATTACGCGACTACACTATCTCGAAGTCTCTGAATGTTTCTTCTGACCTAGTTTATATTACAAGATCTAGCGCCAGACATAGATCTCTTACTCCATCAATGGTCCTCATTGAATCTCTAGATGGTTTTCTTAACTCTAAATTTGTTCCAATATTTAGCATGAGCCACTCATTGTAACCTTACTTTACCTCTTAACACCCAGTAACTAATATCTTCTTATCTTTGAATCTCGCAATGTAACTTTACTTGACTTACTCAGCCACGATCAAATCTGGAGATTTAGAGATAAATGAAACTCCAAGTCACTGAATGATTTAATTAACTCGAGTCTCATAGGGAGATCTAGTGCTAGCTGTTATTCTAAGATGATATTGAAGATCCTCGCTAAGTCTCTAAGATTTTAACTTAACCTTACGTCCATTCAGAGATTCAGCGATAAGGAAAAGGGATAACTCTGTTCTAACTCTGATTTAAATCCTAAGATTCATAGATAACTAAGTCTCTAAATTGCTGAACACTTTTCCTTAACCCATGGTTCATTCAGAGATCTAGTGCCAATCTTTGATCTTAATCTTGATCCACAGTTCTTATTTGATTTCATAATTATTAACGCTTAGATTGATTCTTTTATGAGATTATGAGATAACGACTATCTCGCAATCTCCCAATGTGTAGACTAACTCTAGATAGGTCTTGAGATTCAGATATAAAGAAGTCTCTAAATCACTGAATGATTTTATTTATCTTAGGTTTATTTTGAGACTTGACAAGAACCACATATTTTCTTTGCCACTTAGACAAATGTCTGTATCTTAGCTCATTACCTCCTGATTGCTAAATGATTCATGACCTTTTGTATTTTTCTAGCGATTCAATGCTAGACGCACATCTCTATTCTCATCAATGTACTAGATTCTCTGTTGGAAAACCCACCTTGGCTTTGAACTAACCTTGATTCATTTAGAGATTCATTGATTGAATAGATCTCCAAGTCGCTAAAAAATTCTTTTAACTCTGGTTTGATCTAGAGATCATGCGCCAACCATATATCTTTTCTCAAATCAATGATTAGTGCTGAGTCTCTAAATTTTTTTGTACTTGACCAATTCTTTCCAAGATTAAGAGACAACCCATGATCTTACTCTTGATAAAATATTTTGCACTGAATCTCAAAACCATTTTCTTAACTGCACTTTCATTCTGAGATCACGCGACCAAGTCACCTCTAAATCTCACATTAATTTTCACTAGACTTGGCCTGAACATAGGTTCAACTAGAGATTAAGTGGTGCAGAGCACCCTAGGGTTTAGCTCAAAACCCTAGCCCCAGCAATTTTAAACAAGTTTTGATCCAAGTCACCTAATGAGCAAGTCATGTTTTGCATTGTCGCTCAGTCACGGAGCCAGCAGTGAGCAGAAAGGTAATGCATCGCACACTCATGAGCTAGGAAAATAGTTCACTTATTAGTGAGCGAGTGCGCGACGAGAAACTAGTCACTCAGTCACAGACGGCTAGTAGAAAAAGACAGTGCACGACAATGCGACGAGGAGCTCATCGCCCAGTCGCGAGTCAATTTGCAGTCAGAGAAAACATGGTGCGACAACGCGACGGTAAAATCATCGCTCAGTCGCGAAGACAAATCGTTAAGTCATGGTGTGCGAGTGAGCGACACCCGATGCATCGCCAAGTCACAGGTGAATTGATAGTTAAGGAAAATGCATGGCGCGTACGCGACAGCGAGGTCATCGCTTAGTCGCAAGGAAAAGGTCAGCTCGGGGAAGCGCGTGGCGAGTGTGCGACAGGTGATCATCGCTCGGTCGCAAAAGGAAAGTCAGCTCATCTCCAGACAGTGCGATAGTGCGACTACTGTGCAGCGCAAGGTCACAAAGGAAATGGCAGCTCGGGTTATAGCGCGGCGAGTGCGTGACTTGAGCTCATCTCTCAGTCACAGGGACATAGCCAGATCATGTAGAAGTGCAGCGAGTGCGCGACTAATGTGCATCGCAGACTCGCAGAGCAAGGAGCAGCTCATGGAGAAGTAGTGCGGGTGTGCGATTTGCGATCATCGCTCGGTAGCGATAGAAATAGTAGCTCGGGACAATGCATTGCGGGTGCGCGACATGAGCTCATCGCTCAGTCGTAAAGGAAAAGACAGAATAGGTAAATGCATTGCGAGAGCGCGACGAGCAGGTCATCGCTCAGTCGCGAGGTAAAAGCCAAGTCATGAAAATGCATTGCGCAAGTGCGATGAGCAGGTCATCGCTCAGTCGCAGAGCAAAATGTAAAAGGTGATTTTAGCTCGCGACTACGCGATGGAAAATAGAACAGTAAAATGGTCAACGTGCTGACATGTCAATAGGAGAAAGCGTTGAAAAGGTCGTAACCGCCAGACAGAAAAAGAGAATGACATGGATGAAAAGAACATCCATAGTGTCGACCATGCAGAGCAATTGGATGACAGATTGCAGACGAAGATGGAGAATAGAAAATAGCTGGAGAACTGAGATCGACAAGTAACCACCAGGGTTACAGAATCGAGGAGAAGCCAGAGATAAACAAAGAAGAAGAATCAGTGAGAAAGTGGAGTTCAGATAGTTCAGTTCAGTTCAGAGAAGTTAGTTAGTTGCAGAGAATAGACTAGCAGAGAGTTGTAATCTTCTGTATTATTAATAAAGAGAAGTTTGTCTGTACTTTACGTGTGCTTTTGTTCTGAGTAGCTTTCTGTAAAGTGTTATTTT
>MU224882.1:1605804-1619084 GCA_018584345.1 Thuja plicata | reverse complement strand
GAGATACAGTGAGGAGTAATACATTTCGGTGGGTAGGGAACCTAGGAGAGAGGGAATAGAAAAGTCCTTCTGGTTAGGGTCTGAGAGTAGCCCTAAGAGACTCAAAGGTGAGTCTAGAGAGTCCTAATTTGAATAGGATTCCAGGTGAGATTCCTAGAAGAGAGTAGGAATTTCAGAGAGTTAGGTGACCTCCCCATCATTAAGAGAGAACTGGAACTCCAACACGATGAAATATTTATTAAATATAGAGTTAAATAGGAGATTACATGCTAATCACATGATAAAACTAAAAATAAAACAAGATTGACAACCCTCGCCAAATTGCTAAATAAAAGCTTGACCTTGATTATTTTTTGGAGATCACGTGCTAGCCACTTATCTGAAATGTGATCAACGATCCTCGCCAAGTCTTTGAATAAATCACTTAACTTTGATTCCATCTGGAGATCAAGCGACAAAGAAAAAGGAGAACTTTGTCCTAACCTTGGGTTAGATTACGAGATTCAGAGATAAAGGGTATCTCTGAATCACTGAAGACCTTTCTAATTTCATGTAACTAATTGAATGTTTGATAATGTTAAGTTGAAGATGATGCAAGACATTAAAATAGTTAATGGTTTGTGTTGTCATTGATGTAAAATTGATATAATCTGTACGGTCATGTACATAATGCCAAAGAATTCAGAGAATCAATAGAATAGAGATTATGCTTTCAACAATGCATAAAATTCAAGTATTCACTAAGTGATAGACAACATCGACAGAGTGCAGACCATCAGTAAAGGCAAAGAAAAATTCACAGTGTTGCCTGACGAGTAGAAGACAATGTTTCTCAATGAAGCAAAATCCTATGATGCCCGATGGATGGAGATCCTGAAGCTAACTAGAGTTACACTGATGAAACTGGCAGTTGTCACTAACGACGAACTGTAGAGTTGACCGATAGAACAGAGAGTTAAGAAAATGACAAAATATCTAGCTGACAAAGCTTGAAGATAGACTTAACTAGTTGTTTTATTTTTTTATTCACCTAGAGTTAAGTAATTGATTTAAAGAAGATTTGTATAGTTGGCAAGAAGATAACTATGAGATAAATCAGGAGTTAAAGCCATAAATTAGATTGGGTGGATTGTATTTCACACCAAGAATCAAGAATTAAGGAACATCATGTCTATATAAGAGAAAAGCATAATTCATTTCCATATGCAATCAGATACATGGGGAATGAATAGAAAAAAGGATGCTAAAGAGAAACTGATGAAGGATAACTTCATACAGTCTTATCAATCAAGATGAAGGAGAGCTAAGGAATTTTGCGGACACCAACAAACAGTAAAGCACAACATCACAAAGCAGAAAATGTGGAACATAAAGAATTGAATTTATATATTGATTAGAGAGGTATTGTACTTAAATAGATCTGAAAATCTACAATTCAAGTTGTATTAGAAATAGGTCATTGTGTTTTAGTTTAACCATTGAAGCATTAAGTCTCTTAACAGAGCAGGACTTAACTGTCTTCTATAATTGAGGTATATCCTAATAGATTGCTAAAAAGATTGTCATGTGGATAGCATTGAGTTCCTGATACCGACACACAGTCTAAGAAGGAGGCTGATGTAGTTAAGTAGCACCAGATATGATAGATACCTATTGTGTCCATAGAGGTTGATCAATATTGGTAGCATATACATTCCTGATATCAAGTGACATTCTATTATCAAAAAACCTCTAACAAGGTCGCACTTAATAGTGTGTTTGTAACCTTTAATAGGGTTGGCTCCTAACAGGGCTCACTTTAGAAGAGAAAAAATTTGGGGTACCGGTCCCAATGGTTTTTCCCTTAACAGGGTTTCCACATTAAAATCCATGTGTTATGTGTCTATGGTTTATTACTTCATTGGTTTACATTTTACATATGCATTTCTAGATTGATTGGTATACTCTACATATTTATTGAGTATCGGTAAATAGTTTTACTTCTTATCGATTATAAGGGAGAATAAGGACATACAAGGTAAACTTTCAGACAGACAAATATTATAAGTATTTCATGACATGCATCTTGTAGGGACTTAATAATCTGAGATTTATTTGATTGGTAGTTAGTGATTAAAAGATAAATTTTTGAGGCCACTAATTCACCNTCCCCCCCCCCCCCCCCCGCCCCCCCTCTCAGTTATTACTAACAATTGGTATCAAAGCTTGTGTGCTTAGAAGGAAGGTTTCTAGACCTAAGTAAAGATCACAAGATGAACAGACAAGATGTGCCTAAGTTGAACAAAGACAACTTTGCTTCATAGAAAAGAAGGATAAGACTCCACTTATTAGGTATTGGTAATGATGTTACTCAATACTTAGATACTGAATATGTGTTGCCTACAAGACCATTGACAGTAGATCAATTGAGATTGAAGCATGAGCATAACTACATGGTTATAGAGCTTTCTTCCTCACTCTCTGATGTTAAATTTGAAGATGTCAAAGATTGCACAAATGGAAAGAAAATGTGGGACAAATTGAAGCTTGTACATGGAGGTGATACAAACATTCTGAGAGCCAAGGAAGAAAGCCTTAGAGGAAAATTTGATGATCTTAGAATGAAAGAAGGAGAAAACATCACACAGTATAGCACAAGAATAAAGAAAGTAGTCAATGCTATACGAGGTGTTGGAGGTACACTTGAAGAGGAGACAGTGGTAAGTAAAATCTTAAGAACCTGATTACCTGTATATGCTATTAGAGTTTCTTCTATTCAAGAAATGAGAGCAATAGAAAACAACATAATTACTCTTGATAGCCTAATTGGTAGATTGATTTTATTTGAGATGAATAACTTTGACAATAGTGTCTTACCAAGTTTAGAGTCTTCATTTAAGTCTTCTATGAAAATAAGCAAGTCCAATCATAGATGCTCATCTAGAACGGACAGTGAAAGTGAAAGTGAAGAAGAAGATCTAGATGAAATAGAAGCACTTATGGCTAGAATAATACAGAGAGGCAAAGGTAAATACAAAGGCAAGTTACCACTTGTATTCTTTAATTGTAAAGAGATTGGACACTTTGATGCAAGATGTCCTAACAAAAGAAAAGATGACAGAAGTGATGATAGATCTTTTGAGAAGAAATCTGACAGAGGTGATAACAAAGATTATAGAGGTTACCGACACTTAGAAAGAAAGGATACCCAAGACTACAAGGATAAATGCAAGAAGGCTAGCAACCTAACTGCTTGCAAAGATGAAGATACTGACACCGAACCGGATGATGACATCAAGATAGTATTTGTAGCTATGAAGGATGATTCAGATGAAGATGAAAGGTATGAAGAAACTGCACTCATATCTAAGGTTAGTAAGAATGGTGCCTAGATTATAGATAGTGGCTACACTCACCACATGACCGGTAATAAAGAAAAATTTAATACTTTTGAGTATTATAATGGTGGTACAGTAAGAATGGGAAATGATACACCTTTTTCAGTTGAAGGTAAAGGAACAATAATGCTGAATAACCTGATTAAACGTGAAAATGCTTATTAGGTAAAAGGATTGAATTATAATATGTTGAGTGTTTCTTAGCTGAATAATTCAGGTCACAAAGTAGCATTTGAAAACAAGAAGGGAAAGATCTTCAATGAATCAGGAAAATTGATTGGTACCAATGAACAGACTAAAGGTAACTTATTCTATCTGAATGATACTAATCCCACTTGCTTGATGACTAGAAATGAAGACATGGTTGTGGCACAAAATATTGTCATGTGAATTTTGACAACATGATGAAAATAAACATAAAAAGAAGTGTAAGAGGCTTACCGACGATGACAAAGCCAGACAACATCATGTGCAAAAATTGTCAAAAAGGTAAAATGACAAAGTCTAGTTTCAAAAGTAAAACCCATACATCTGATGATATTCTAGAATTATTCCATAGTGATTTATGTGGACCTATGAGGACAAAGATTTATTATGGAGATAGATATTTTATTCTCTTTGTTGATGATTACTCTAGAATGATGACAATCATGTTTCTAAAAGAAAAACCTAAAGCATTCAAGATGTTTAAATGGTTTAAGGTTATGGTAGAAAAACAAAGTGGTAAGGATCTAAAATATTTGAAATCAAATAGAGGAGGAGAATTTATATCAGATGAATTCACTAATTTTTGTAATGAGCATGGTTTAAAAAGATAGGTTTCTGCACCAGGGACACCACGACAAAATGGGATTGTTGAGAGAAGAAATAGATCAATAGTTGATTGTGCAAGAACATTGATGATAGAGAAGGACATCACCCAAATATTCTAGAGAGAAGTTGTCAGCACTGCTGTTTATACACTTAACATAGTACAATTGAAGGACACAAAGAAGACTCCTTATGAGCTATGGTATGGTAGAACACCCAATGTATGTTACTTCAAAATATTTTGTAGTCAATGTTAAGTCTTAAAGGATGATAGAAATAGAAAACTTGACGCCAAAAGTGATGAAGGTATTTTTCTGGGGTATCCTACCAAGAGTAAATCTTTTAAATGTCTAATCAAGGCTTCTAACAAAATAGTTGAAAGTGCAAATGTGAGGATTGATAAATTTGTAGAAAAGAATGAGCTGGAAAGTATAAAAGAACCAGATGACTACAACAAGTTTGTATACTATGAAGAACCCATAACTCTACCTAAGCAACAGTTCTTAATTCTATAATAACAGAATGTTGCAATCAATGATTAGAATGCAGTTACCGACAGTCAGGATAATGATCAAAATAATGTGTAAGGTAATGAAGATAAAAATGATACACAAAGAGATGCACCTATACTTGCAAGATATGTAAGAAGGAACCATCCAGAGGACCAAATCATAAGAGATAAGAAAGATGGTACAAGAACAAGAAGTAAGTCTTTAAACTCAAATTGTTTCATTTGTGATTTTTAGCCAAAATTTGTCAATGTTGCACTAGATAATGAAGAATGGATAAGTGTTATGAGTGATGAGATTGAGCAGATTGAAAAGAACAAAATATGGTCACTTGTGCCAAGACCAGATGACAAGAATGTCATCGGTACAAAATGAATATTCACGAATAAGTTGAACAAGAATGGAGAAGTCACAAGGAACAAAAAAAGACTAGTATGCAAGAGGTATGCACAAGAGGAAGGTATAGACTATGGAGAGACCTTTGCACCCGTTTCTAGGCTAGAAGGAGTAAAAATACTAAATTTATTATGTTGCATATAAAGGATTCAAAGTATATCAAATGGATGTCAAGTCAACATTCCTAAATGGAATACTTGAAGAAGAGGTATACATTGAGCAACCAGAAGGGTTTGTAGATCCAGACAAGAGGAACATGGTATGTAGAATTCACAAATTCTTGTATGGATTAAAACAAGCTCTCAGAGCCTGGTATGAATGACTTCATTCCTATCTAATAAGTATTGGATTCATAAGGACTAGTGAAAACAATAATCTTTATTTGAAAGAAGATACTGATGCTAACTCTTTGATTGCTGAAATATTTGTTGATGACATCATATTTGGAGGAAATGATATGCTATGCAAATCATTTTCTGATGAAATGAGAAAAGATTTTGAGATGTCTATGTTTGGAGAGATCAAGTTCTTTCTTAGTCTACAGATCATTCAATAAAGTGAAGGTATTTTCATTACATAGTCCAAATACATCAAAGAGGTCCTAAAAATAGTCAAGATGGAAGATTCCAAACTAGTTGGAACACCAATGACTACTAGATGAAAATTAACAGAGGAAGACAAGTCAACAGAGGTAAATCAGACTTTGTATATATTGACGATAGGAAAACTCATGTTTGTTGTACACACTAGACCAGATATTGCACATGCAGTAGAAATTGTTGCTAGATTTTTTGCTAACCCCAGGGAATCACATATGAGTGCTGTGAAAATAATTCTAAGATATCTAAAGAATAGTGAGAAATTTGGCTTATGGTATAGAAGAGAAGGCAAATTTGAACTTAAGGTGTTTACCAACGCTGATTGGGCTGGAAATCTTGATGATCGAAAGAGAAAAACTAGAGGGGCATTCTTCATGGGTGATATAATTGTCACATGGATTAGCAAGAAGCAAGGATGCATCTCTCAGTCTACTACAAAAGAAGAATATGTTGTTGCTGCTGAAAATTGCTCAAATATTGCATGGATCAAATAGTTGTTGGAAGGTATGCATATGAAGATCTCAGAACCAGTGATTATCTATTGTGACAACACTAGTGCAATAAACATTTCTAAGAATCTAGTCATGCATGCAAAGACTAAACACATTGCAATCAAGTATCATTATTTAAGAGAATGAGTTCAAGAAAAGGAGGTGATACTTGAATATGTGCAATCAAAAGAACAATTGGCCGATATCTTCACCAAGCCACTGCCCAAGGATACATTTGAGTACCTGAGAAAGAGACTAGGGGTCAAACCCATATCTACCAGTCAGTAAAGGACTGAAGGTTGCATCAACCATATATTATCAGAATATCATTCATGTTGATGCAAGGAAAAGATGAACTTCAAAGCTACATCTATATACAGAAAGGTATATATCAGAACTGAGCACCAAAGTATATTGTTGTATTGCTGATGGATAAGGGAAATTCAAGGAATATATTATGGATAGAAGAAAATATTTTTTTGACATGAATGTCAGATATTTGTTTGGCATTGTTGTCAAAGGGAGAGAATGTATCCATATTATCATCAGAAATTATTCATTATCAGATTACTCCAAACATGGAGAGATCATATCCATAAGGAGAGAATTTGTATGAAAAAATAATATACAAAGGGAGATTTGCTGACAAAAGACAGAGACATCAAAGAAGAAGAATAGTCAAAAGAGAGAAATTGACACAAAAAGAGAACACAACACATCAGAAGAAGAAACACAAAAAACTACAAGAATCAAATCTAAGCTAACATAGAGCTTACCGGCAGTCAGACATTCTTATCAGTTATCAAAACAAAGTGTTTGGTAATTTGATGAATCTCAACAATTTTATTTCATATTGTATTAGAAATAGTATAGTGTGATAATCTAGTATGTTTCTATCAATGTCAAAGAGAGAGATTGATGACATGTAACTAATTGAATGTTTGATAATGTTAAGTTGAAGATGATGCAAGATATTAAAACAAGTAATAGTTTGTATTTTCATTGATGTCAACTTGATATAATCTGTACGGTCATGTACATAATGCAAAAGACTTCAGAGAATGAATGGAACAGAGATTATGCTTTCAGCAATGCATAAAAGTCAAGTATTCACTAAGTGACAGACAACACCGACGGAGTGCACACAATCGGTAAAGGAAAAAAAAAAGTCATAGTGATGCCCGACAAGCAAAAGAAAGTGTTGCCTGATGATGAAAAATCCTATGATGACCGACAGACAGAGATTCTAAAGCTAACTAGAGTTACACTGATGAAACTGGTAGTTGTCAACAATGACGAACTGTAGAGTTGACTGACAGAACAAAGAGTTAAGAAAATGACAAAATATCTAGCTGGCAGAGCCTAAAGATAGACTTAACTAGTTGTTTTATTTGATTTATTCACCTAGAGTTAAGTAATTGATTTAAAGAAGATTTTTATAGTTGGAAAGAAGATAACTATGAGATAAATCAGGAGTTAAATCCATAAATCAGATTAGGTGGATTGTTTTTCACACCATGAATCAAGAATTAAGGAACATCATGTCTATATAAGAGACAAAAATAATTCATTTCCATATGCAATCAAATACACAGGGAGTGAATAGAAAAAAAGATGTTGAAGAGAAACTAATGAAGGATAACTTCATACAGTCCTGATCAATCAAGCTGAAGGAGAGCTAAGGAATTCTGTGGACATCAATGAACAATAAAGCACAGCAACATAGAGTAGAAAATGTGAAGCATAAAGAATTGTATTGATACATTGATCAGAGAGGTATTATACTTAAATAGATCTAAAAATATGCAATTCAAGTTGCATTAGAAATAGGTCATTGTGTTTCAGTTTAACCATTGAAGCATTAAGTCTCTTAATAGAGAAGGACTTAATCGTCTTCTATAATTGAGGTATATCCTAACAGATTGCCAAAAAGATTGTCATGTAGATAGCATTGAGTGCCTACAACTGACACAGAGTCTAAGAAGGAGACATATGCAGTTAGGTAGCACCAGATATGCCAGATACCTATTGTGCCCATAGAGGTTGATCATCAATATTGGTAGCATATACATGCCATATATCAAGTGACATTCTATTATCCAAAATTCTCTAACAAGGTCACACTTAACAGTGTGTTTGTAACCTTTAACAGGGTTGGCTCCTAACAGGGCTCACTTTAGAAGAGTGAAAATTTGGGGTATCAGTCCCATTTGTTTTTCCCTTAACAGGGTTTCCACATTAAAATCCATGTGTTATGTGTGTATGGTTTATTACTTTATTATTTTACATTTCACATATGCATTTCTAGATTGATTGGTATACTCTGCATGTTTACTGAGTATCGGTAAATAGTTTTACTACTTATCGATTATCAAGGAGAATAGGGACAGACAAGGTAAACTGACAGATAGTCAAATATTATAAGTATTTCATGGCATGCATCTTGTAGGGACTTAATAATATGAGATTTATTTTAATTGTGGTTAGTGATTAAAAGATAAATTTTTGAGGCCACTGATTCACCCCTCCCCTCATAGTTATTACTAACTCTTTCATAACTTGAGTTAATTCATGAGATCTAACACTAGCCATACGATGAAAACTGCATCCATTGTAATGCCCCGCCAAGGAACCCATGAGAGCTAACCTAAACTTACAACCAAGATAATAGGATAATTTATTTTTAAAATGTTAATAAACAATAATGTTAACAACACGGAAGCAAGACATGAGATAACATGACATATACATAAGTACAAATCAACAAAGGTTACAAATCTCGAGGGTTCATTGATGTAGAAGTACTTAAGAAAATTAATCTATGAATAACAACTATAAAGACTAACATAAAGGATACATCAAATAAATCCAATAATATATATCTCATATAATAAGACCACATATACAACTGAATCAACATCCACTACACATGTTGTAGGGTATGCAATAATACATAACAATATAATACAATACATCCTCCAAAGGATGTCAACCAATATACACATATGGTACAAATATACAACTCAAGAAATTGTACAAGTTTCCAGAAGATGAAGAAGATAGAAGAAGAAGAACTACAACAAGGATCATCCAAGTATGAAGATGAATGTCAGATCTCAATGGTAATAAGAATCACTACCACCCAACTGCATGGAACCAAAGGTCCACTCCCACCATGCTAAGGAGATAATAATAGGCCCACTCACACTGGTATACAACAAGAAGGCAAACATCAAAGGTATACAACCATCAACATAAAGAAATGAATAGGAAGATCCTAGAAGCTCTTTGAATCACAATAAGGAAATCTATAAAAATACCAGAGGTAACCAACACACATAGGATAACCTAAGCTGTATATAGGAAGGTGTCATCATGTACATCTAACCCTTGAATCTCATCCTAGAAATCACTCACTAGATCCCGGCACTCAAGTGACCATACATGACATCAATGACCTTTCAAACTGACAAGGCCACTAACTATGCCCAAACCCGCACCTCACAAGGGGGCAAGCATCATCTCATCCTCCATCTTACCCTATAATAGCACTTAAGCATGGGTGAAGACTTATATCTTATTAGATTATACTAAGGCATCCTAATAAGTTATTATGTTATCGCTTGTTAAAATTACTTACAATAAATGATCCTAGCAGCCACTTGTGAGCCCCGATACTTATTGTAAGCCACCTCCTACTATACAACTAGGTAACCTACCCTAGGTTCACAAAAGAAAATCATAAAGGTATATCATAAACCTCATCACTGATTCCTTCTCATATAGGGATACACCCTCAAAGAATCAGAAACAATATCAAAGAGAAGAACATAACTCTCAAAATTGGCTCTTGCCTATACAATAATTGTTGGTTCTCAATTAACCAAAATCACTTAGAAAAATCTCGCAAGATCACATAAGACTAGTTAAGCAACCAGGTTGGGTAAAAATATCAAGACTCAAAATTGATCTCAACAAGAACATGCACTGAAGTACATAAGCACCAAAGAAATAGAAACCCCAAAACCTCTGGTTTTACATCCTGATAGCCAACTAACCCAACAGACCACCGACACATAGCAGTAACATAAAAGGGAAAGAAACACACAATATTTTTAATCAGTCACTCAGAAGACACATCACCGCATAATGAGTACGATTCCAGAAAGGCAATAAAATTCAGTGATAAATTCATTTATAGTTAGTACTATACAAATTAGTTTATCTAATAAAATTACTAACATCAATATAATTCAATTTTCCAAAGAAAATGCAACTATAACTCCTATAGGTTAATTTATAAAGTCTAACATATATAAATTAACCTATTTAATAATTACTAAAATTCAAATATAATTACAAGTAAAAGTTTGTTTGTTTTTATTTTTATTTATTTTTTAAATAGAAGCGATTCTAATTTTATTTTTTTTTAAATAAAATTTCTAAAAATAGAATACCACTCCATGTGAATTCTAAAAAAAATCTTTTTTTTTTTTCTTTTTTTCAAAAATAGAATTTCTAAAAATAGAATACCACTTCATGCAAATTCTAAATTTTTTTTTTGGTTTTTTGAAAATAGAATTTCTAAAAAACATAATTTCTAGAAATAGAATTCTATTGCATGCAAATTGACACAAACAAGAAAAAAATTCTAAATTGAATATTTAATTTTTTTTTAAGAAGAGTTTTCTCTAAGCATGCAAAGTGACAAACAAGAAAAACATTCTAAATTTAATAATATTTTTCAAATGAAATCTTTGCATGCAAATTGATGCAAACAAGAAAAAAATTATAAATCTAATATTAATTTATTTTCAAGAAGGGTTTCTTTCTCAAGCATGCAAATTTAACACAATTGACTTGTTTTCATGCAAATCTGATCCTGGTTTTGGCAAGAAAATGGCAAAGGTGAGTTTTCTACATTCAAGGTATGATATTAACAGATCTGAGGGTTTAAACCTTTTCTTGGAAATAATCATTAATTTTCTTTTAAAAAATGTCATTTTTTCCAAATTGAAACCCTAAGGGCAATTTTGAAATAAATTCATTTCCACATGAAAACCCTAATGCCCATTTTGCATCTAACACCATAAAATAAAACCTTTTTTTCTCACAAGCACAAATTTGACATGCAAACTTGAAAGAAACCACAAAATTGAACCAAGAACATGTTTCTTCAATTTTATATCAATAAACCATACAATAATCAAACAAGGAAGATTACACAAAGGATCCTAGCTTTTCGGATGCATGAAAGATGGGGATCTGAAAGATAGAATTAACATGAACAAGATCCTACCTCAATAACTGATGAGAGAAACAAAATCCATAATTCCAAGCAAAAAGGAATTGCAAAAATGATCCAAAATACTCTCAAGCTTTCACAAATTCTTTCATCACTTGATTTTCGTTTCTCCCTCATTGAACAACCTTCAAAATGGCTTTCAATTTAAGGATATAGAAAACCAAGCAATTAATTTTTTTTTTTTAAAGTGAAAATCCTAAAGGGAATATAAATTATCTAATTAATAATTAAAAGAAATTCTTTCTTTTCAATTTTTACTTTATGCATGCATAACTCAACTTTACAATATAAAAGTAAAGTGTTAAATTGAAAATACATGTGAGAATATTTCAATTAAATAAATCAATTTATCATGCAACTTAATGCAATATTCAATAAATCAACTTTGCACAACTAATTACAATTAATTGAATTTAATATTTATTAAATCTCAATTATTTAAATAAGGAATTAATAATTAAATCAATTAATTAGATATAGACATTCAATTAATATTTAATTATTAAATAGCCATATATTTTATATATCAATATTTTAACCTTATTAAAGGTGCAATAATTAAAATTAATATTTTCCATAAATATTCATTAAATAAATCAAGACAAAAGCATCATTAAGTCACCTAAAATCCATCCAAACAGATAAACAACTAAAATAAAGAATCAACTGAAACAAACCCCAAGCACACACAAATAGGCTCGCGAATCTACGTCACTTGATGGATTCAAACACCAGGATAGTCAATCAGATTCTTGTCTAGTTCTAGGACAAAATAAGGGTTTAGGGTATAGATTTGGACCTGAATATTATCTCCCCTCTCTTACCATTGAGATATTGCAATAGGGCACGCTCACTCCTACCAATTCAGGGAAGACGTAGCCCGATACTTGCAAACCTATGAAAACATACATGCATATAATATAGAAAACAATGGTTGAAACTAGTTTATCGTGTGGATCTCGCCGAAGCAAGTAACTATGAATCTGTCCCATACTATACCAAACACAACAAAAAATAATGCAAAACATCACAATGATCCATGTGCATGTAGATATAGGGTCAGAGTTGTCAAAAAACCTTAATCAAAATTATTTCATAACATAAACATAACCAACATGAAATAATCACAAATCATATACAAATATATGATATAATAGAACTAACAAATGGATCAATAGCATAATGAAAATAAATACACAAGTATCCTTAAAATCACCTGAAATTGCTAACACACACATAATGTGGTCTAAAAGAGTTCAAAAACTGACATAGACAAGTAGACTAAGGGGTAGGTATTACATCCATGGTTGTCAATTAATCTCCCAATGTTTGAGTTGACTTCTGTAACCACCTAAATTCGGTCTGTTGCAACTGTGGACCCTATTTGCCCTAAGTGTGATCATACCCTCGATTTATGTCCAAACGACCCTGTTACTGCTTGGCATAATTCTTTGAATCAATTTAATATCCTAGGTGATTTTTATCACTGATTTATATTATCTATTATAGCCATACAATTCAAATCAAAATCAAACATGGCTATAGTATTTAATTATAAAGGAATTAAATAATCCCTAAATCAAGTAATCACTTGCATTTCAACCCATTCCCCTAGCCTATTTAATTAAATTAAAATGGCTATAGTCCTCTAATTATTAAAAAGCAATTTTATTGTTTTAATAATTAAATTCCTATATTTCTAAATGAATTAAATAAGTTTATTTCATTTATTAATATTCCCCTAAACCCTAACCTAACCCATCTCAACCACTTCTACCCTGGGTTCTAACCCT
>MU224882.1:1585324-1605704 GCA_018584345.1 Thuja plicata | reverse complement strand
TTCATAAATGAACCTTGTCCCCCCCTCTCTCTCCCATTCTTCTATAAATAGAAGCCTGTTTTGAGAGCAAATAAGCCTTCACTCAAGATTAGAATTGCATTGTTATGCTGCCATTTTCATTCTAGAATTACATGCTATTTCATCTCATGCTAGTTTATCATTGTTATTTCATCATTTAGAGCTAGTTTGCATGCTTTTACCATCATTTAGCTTATTTTCAATAAAAATCCTTCATGCTAGGATAGTATTGGTCACTGATTTGGAGCATATTCTGAGGGCTGATATGCAACTAATCACACTCTTTCTAGTTAGAAGGCAATAGGTTGATTTTAGTGGGTTCTTATGCTTTTTCATGTTTTCACTAACCCCATGATGCTAATATAATGATCTATTGAGTGTTTGTGTCCATTCCGACAGGTACCCATTTACACACGCACAACTTCATCTTTGTCTAGCGATCATGCGCCAATCACATGATGAAAAATAGATTGACCATCTGCGCTTAATCTCTTAATCCATAAGAGCATATTCTTTTCTTCCCAAGATTAAGAGATAAGAGATTTCTCCAAGGCTCCAGACCATAAAGAATATTCAGTTTTGATCACAAGATTAAGAGATAAACACAAACCAAAAGGCACATGACTTAAAGAAACTTAAGTTATACGACAAAAGTAACTTCAAATTAGAACAAGTTCATAGGGGTCTAGGGTTTTTTCATGTTAAAGGCACAAAAATACTTAGGGTTTAAGGATTTCATCCATTTTTCAGTACCACATTGCTTTGGGAAGCAGAAACTTTCAAAAAAAATTAAGGGCATGCTTGAAGACACTTTGAATTTTAGGGCATAAACTGACATTAAGTACCAGAACTTTTAGCAAGACTCAGAAAACACAAAATCATCCCAACAGATCACTCCAAACTTTGCAATCTCAATCACTCATTTGACCCTTTAATATCCTCACCACTCAATTTTTCTTTTTTTCCCAACCTTTGAGACCAACATTTAAATGGTTTCTCCATTTGAAACCATGTGAAAGCCTTCAACTCAACCAACCTTGGATCATAATCAACTTAAATCTATCCCCTACCCTTGAGAAATACTATAAATACCAAGAATTTTGAGAGCATTAAGGATCCTATACATTCATGAGAAATTGCATCTACACTATAGAGAAATCACATTGAGATCATAAGCATTTTAAGCATAATAATGCATTCTCAGAGCAAATTTGAATAAATTACATGACAATTTGAGGAATTTGAGAGATGGATTAGGCATATCAATCATCATTTCTCATTCTAGGACTATTACTAATAGAGATTAAGGTTGATAGCTTCATTATCATGCTTAGTTAGAGAACCTTGGAGTGCTTCTTCTTTATTTGTCAATTCTTTTCTTAAATTTAGATTATCTTTCCATAGAATTGATTGAATTCAAACTAATTTAATGAAGGTATTATTCACATAAACACAAGATCTATCAACATTTTAAGATGAAACAAGCTCTTTTGGAGTGTATTATGAATCTTTGATAAATTACATGGTGTTTTGATCATCGATAATGAGTTTTGGGGTCAATCGGTGAAAATGTGAGTTCTATCAGTAAGTGTGTTTAATATATGCATGCGAAGGTAGATAAAAAGGTTATTTTCAATTTTATTCTCACCTTTCACATTTTGAAAGTTGTTGTGGAGAAAAATTAGCATTGTTTGAGTCATTTACACAGATTCAAGCGATAAGGAGAGATTGTTTTTGTTGATCTAGAAGAGAAAATTAATTAAGTGTTGTCATGTTCTTCAACAAGTACCCTAGTTATGAACCATTTGAGGTATATATCTGATATCTACATTTGTGGTTGAAAATTTGAGGTGGTTACTCCTAAATTAATCAATATTATTGAGCGGCCATGATCAGAGTTTAATAAACATCCATTCAAATCAATGGAAAATAACCCAATGAGCGCCCTAACTAGCATGCCCTATGGTATTCTACATATAGAAGATGATAGAGCTTTTATTCATTGAAAGTTAGAATACCTAAGATCAGGATAAATACATGAAAAATATAAGAAGGTATGAGATGATAAATTAATGTTGAAGGATGAACATAAATGCATCATTGATAAAGGTTTTCATCACACAGTTAATTACCCCAATGAATTTGAGGATGATCAAGTCAGGTATGTTCTAAGAATAATTCATTACCAATTCATGTGGTTAGATCGACCACAGAAAATCACAAAGAAATAAATTCATGTTGTAATTGTTCTATGTGCAAATGGTGGTGTGCTCTGTCTTTGCATAAATTCTAAAGATGAAGTGATCAGATTGACAAAATTTTAGTGGGATGGTTGTGTTATGACTATGAATGATATTACAGATGAAGACGTAAAGTATGCATCTATGGATATTGGCTACAAGGTGTATCATTCTAGTTGGATGAGTAATATACCTAGTGGTGCTATTCAAACAACCCATATGATGATCAAGAAAAATGAGGACCATGATTTGGATAAAGCTATGAGAGAGCAACTACTGGTGAATCTGGAAAAGATTAAAAAAAAAGATAAGAGAAAAAAGTTAAAGTATGATCAAGTGATCATTTATTTGTTATCTATTTTCAAAATATGTTCCCTAGTAGCAGTAACATTACATGGTCGACAGATACCCCAACTTTCATTCAAATCAATAATAGTATCAGAATACTAGGAAATGATTTCACTAGAAAGGTATAGGGTTACCTTAAAGAATTTTAGAAGAAGATGCATGAGAAGGAAAGGATACCTTCAAAAAAATTTGAAAGGTATAAGGATACTATTTGCTTCATGGTATATATAGACACTTTTTTTATGGAAGCAATCAAAGCAAGGACCGCATGGGTGATGCCTATGGGTTATGAAGTGGATAGAGACATTTTTATTGTATATGTAGAGAATTTGTTGGCTCAACTAATAGATCCAAAGACTCCAAGGTTTGGGACATATCAAAAGAAGTCCCTTAAAGTGCATAGTGATTTGATGGAATCTGTTATTGAAAGAAAGGTGAGAAAGGAAGTTGATAAATCCATGATTCAAAAAGGTTTCACAAAAGAATAGATTGAGAAATTAAGAGATAAACATGTTGTAGTTGCAAGCATGAATATGATAAGTCAAGTTTTGGTCCAACTACAAGGAAAAATTACTAATGTCTTATATGATAAAATTGATGCAAGATGGAAGGGAACACTTGTAAAGGATAAGGAGTTAGTAAATTATGTTCTACTGATCCTATTACACGAATCATATGAGGAAGAAATAGATGATAATATCAAAGAGGTAAGACCTTTATTCAAAAATATAAAAAGAGTTACAAAGCTATTATTTGGGGAGACCCAATCGATGCATGATGAAATAGAGGATATTATAAGAAGCCACTTAGGTATGGTGAGGCATAGGAGTGAAGAAACTCATGTGGATTTTCAAGAGGAACTAGTGAAATAAAAAGAGACTAATCCAGTGGTGACTTAAACTAATGAGGGTTTTACTATTGATGGTGTGAAGGTCACACTTGAGGAAATTAGATATGAGATGGACAATATAGATGATATCACTACCATGGAGATACATGATGAGCACATAGATGCACAAGATGAATAGGAATAATATGTGAAACAAGATGTACATAAGAGAAAAGAGGAAGTAGAGCTAGTCAACATGGGTACTAGTCAGGCTATGATCGATGATACACGATAAAAAGATTCTACAGATGTTCAACAACAAGTACAAGAAAAAGAAAAGGAAGTTAAATATCATACTATAAAAGGTAAACATGAACATGAGGAGGAATGTACAGAGAAGGAGAACGATAAGAAAAGGTAACAAATACCTCATAGTATAAGATAAACATTGATGATGATATATATAGATTAAGGGACAGATAGACTTGAGCACTATGAGACCCAAGGAGATGCTAGAATTTATGGTGGAAATCAAGTCAAAGGATAAAAAAAGGTAGATGCAGAAAAGAAGAATTGGTAATTATCACTGTCAAAAATAAATTTTTAGATTTACTAAGAGATATGAAGTATGCTGAGACTACTTAACTGATAGAGAAAATAACTCATTTGGTCACTACTACTGGTGAGGAAATCAAGAGTTTAGAAGATGATACAATGTTGAAAGAAGAGAAGGAATATGAGAGTAAGTGATCACATAATTTATAACAGTCAATCATTAGAGACAACAAGACACTTAATTTGGCTATCAATATGTTAAAAGATGCATTAAATGAAGGTGGTAAAATTCTCAAATCTATCTCTGACTTTTTCAAGTTCTTAAAAGATTTAGAAAGGGATAAATGTGAAGCTTAGCATGAACTTCGATTTATTGTTGGAAATTTTGATCCTATACATGAGCATGCTAGTACCTTTGGTGCTAAGGTTAGTAATGTAAATCACAAGTTGCAATCAAATAAGAATGAGCAAGACAAGATGAAAGATAACTTAATGGAGTTGTAGAGTTTTTTGATTCCAAAGTTAGATATTTTGCAACATGGTGTGAAGGAGGCCGAGAAGGCTCTAGCATTCCCAGATGTGTGCATAGTTGATGGTTTAGAGGAATTATCATTTTTTATAAGTGGATAGATTTCCATTAGGGAGAAATTACTGAAGACTTGGGACAATGATTTACAAATTTTTAAGGGTAACTAAAATGATGTTTTTAGTATACTATAACTAGGTTTTCCACTCTTAGATCAAAAATTTTTTGACACTTTTTGTAATACCTTTGTTAGTTTTTTCAAAGGGGGAGTAGTGTACATAAAGATTAAATTTGGTTAAGTTTGTGAAAATGCAATGTAACGATTAAGGGGAATAGTACATGTGTTTATAATTCCTATGGAGATCTATGTAATATATTTTTAATTTATGCATTAACTTGACACTTAATAAATTTATTTATTTTTCTAAATGTTGCCATCAATGCCAAAGAGGGAGATTGCTGGAATTTGATGAAGGTGAGCTGATTTTTTATCATGAGATTTTATTGTGGTTTTGTCATTGTTGGAAACATGATCTATTTGAGGCATTACATCCATTTTACTGATTGTGTTGAAGGATCAAATTGGAGAAATGACTAAATGTTTAGTCAACTGGGAAGAAGACAATATGCGAGGTAGAAATGACCATATTTGGAGTTTGAGATTGAGTTAAGATGTGTGGTCATGCATTTATAATCTAAAGAGGCATTCCTAGCTATATCTGTTACTGCATCAGTTAAATTGAAGAATTGAGGAAGTTATTGAAGATCGAAGCAACACTGGCAAGAAGAACAAGAGACATGGAGAGTGAGTTTATTTTTATCATCTAACAGATCAATTTAATGTTTGTAAATGTTTTATTTATGACATGGTAAATGTTGTGTTGACTTTATTGAGTTGACCAATACATGTTGGTGCAGTCATATTTGATTTTTATTTTGGTGTGTAAAATATTTTTTTTGGTAAAGGTCAACTTGGAAAAGTTGTTATAAAAGAAGGATGAAATTGAGTTTTACGTTAAGATGTCATGACGCAATAGGTAATTGTGATTGTGTAAAGTTGAAGAAAGAAGATTTTATATTTAAGGAACCATTGTGATTAGAATTGAAGTGGATCTATCAGATAGGAAGTGTCATATTCAGATCAATTACTCTTGGGTCTAACTCAAAGAAAGCCCTAACTGGTTTGCGGGTGAAATCCTTTAACAAGGTTACTCCTAATAGGGTGAGAAGGATATTTAATAGGATCTAGAGCATAAATCCTCTAACCAAGTGACTCTTAGAAGGTGTTTTTAATCCCTTAATAGTGTAATTGTTAACATGACTTGTATTAGCTTCTAACTAGACTAAAGATACTCTTAATGTGGTATACCCTTAGCAGCGTGTTTGTAATTTCTCCTAACATGGCATATTTATTTGGTGCACTAATGAAAATTGCATGGGTATCATCTCATGCATGGTTTTCTCCCTCTAAAAAAGTTTTTGGTGGGAAAAATCTTGAGCCTTGAGTCTACTTTGTGTGAATATTTATTTTCTAAGCTTCAATGTAGCATTTTATTTTTCATGTTGGTTATTGTGGAAGATATTAAAAAACAATTTAAGGATTGTGGTTGCACTGATTCACCCCCCTCTTAGCTCCTTTAAAGAGTAACAGTTAGAAACAATTTTTGATAGCAATAAGATGTTATTTATGGAGATAAAACTGAAATATTACTTGTGTATCAGTTTCAAGATATTTGGTTAAGTTGCTTGCATGATTTAGTGTTCATTTTATGAAACTAGTTTTCTCTAATTTGGTTAATGTGGAAAGATAAATTGGAGGTCTTTAATTAGTTTCCATATTTAGTTTAAATATTTAAAGGGGAACTTTACCAGGGCTTTGGAAAAGAGGAATTAACTCCACATGATATCTTTTTTGCAAATTGATTAAATTATTTAATTAATTTAATCTGGGACATTGTAGTGGTATTAGAGCTAAGATCTTTGCAGTCTTGTAGGGTTCTCAGTTGCAAATAATGGGAGGGTTCTTCAAATTATTTTGAGTTTGGAAAATGATGTTTTCGTCTAAAAAAAATTAGGTTTTTTTTAAAAATAGTTTATAAAATGTATAATCTCTAAGGTAGCCCTTACTTTTTATGAATATGATGAGCTCACTAGGAAAGATTTTCATAAAGGTGTGATTTTTAGAAATTTTGAGGAGTATATTTCAAAGGGAAAATTTGATGTATCATTTGAAAATTTCTTCATGAGATGAATACAAGAAATAGTTAAGATGGAAAAGGATACAAATACCAAAAACCAAGAAGAACAACTGAAAGTTGAGATTTAGGACATCCTTAATCCAAATTCAAAGGAAGAACAAAAATATTGCATCCATGAAATGGAAGGTAAAATATATTGATTGAAGATATCAATTCAAATTTTAATAATAATTTATTTCAATTTAACTTTGATGAGAATAAAGGTGGAAAAATCAAATTACAAGAAAATATTGAACACATAGATGAACATATTATCCTTTCATAAGTTTTAGTAGAAAAGATTGATGATTATAGTAATTAAGATATAATGATTGCTTTGGATAATCTTAAGATATAAGCTTGGTATCACACAAATGAAAAGGTTGAGATTATCTCAACAAAATCTCTCATAAAAAATAGAGATGATCATATTGATTTTAGGACTAGAGTAGCACAATGGATGCATGGTGGGGTTGAAGATGTTAGAAAAATGGTCAGTGCTCCCCTCGAGATTTATGACAAGGCAATAATCACCTCATATGGATTCTATAAGTCTAATGGTTGTATCAGGCATTGAAAGGTTGATCATTTGGTGCAAGGAAAACCAAAATTGTCACAGAAGAGGATGTATTCTCAATTGGTAACTCAAGATATGTTGAAGATTCACAAATTTCAGATTTATTGTCTCCTACTACTCCATTTCAAAACTTTAGTTATCAAGGAGGGAACACCAAAATGGGTGACACAATAAGGGACACAAAGTGAAAAATTCAATCCTTATTTCAATTTTCAAATATTTATTATATATGGGATTCAAGTATTATTTTGAAGATCAAGTTAGAAAGAGGTACCATTGATAGTATTGAAGTCACTACCTTTTACATTTTGGATTACATCGAGTATTTAAATAGTAACCACTTTGTTAAATATCATTGTGAATAGCTTTTAGAACATTCATGGGATCCACATATCACTTTTAAAGAAATAATTATGTGAGATAAACAATTGTAGGTGGACAACTTGAGTTTATTGAATTTTAGTCATTGTAACCATAGTTGGTATCATTTTAGAATTTAATATTTTGTGAATAATGTTCCCTTGGTGTTTTGGATCTGTTGACAGGACTTTGTGACCGGTTCACCAACAGAGGTAAGTTGTCACCAGGTACCAGGGTACCAACCAACTTTGCCTGTAAAGGTTGTCTAGGGAATGGATTCTTCAGGCCTTCAAGCACCTAAGAGTCAGGTCTCCATAGTGCGGGAGCTAAGTTGGGAGTGTGACTATTTTGTTCGGGGGGTATAGTTGTTTTTCTTGGCTCATCTTCTCTGAGGATTTTTTTAGGTCGGGGTTTCCTGCAAGCATTTATATTATCAAATAAAATTCAAAAGATATGTCGAGGTTAGAGAGTATCCATTCTACCTCTAGTTATGCAGATACATTTAAAACATCAACCATGCTCTAACATACTACAATAAATACTGAATGCATATAGAGCCATCAGTTCATACATATTCAATAGTGAGGGGAAAATAGGTTGTTAATCTACTTAAAACATTAGAGCAAGGGACATCAGAAACATATAGCACAAAAGAGTATTAACTTAGTTATTAGAACACCAACAAAAACATTGTGACAATCCTTCCTTCTTCATTAATGGTTTTCCAGCATCACTGGTGTGTACATCAACAACTCCAAGGGATAATCTATCTACCAAGAAATACTAAGAACTACTGAGCATTGATCTCTGCAACTACAAGAAATGAAAGTGTTGAAATGCTATTGCTATGGACTGCAAAATCATCAATTTTGTCGACCCTTGGAATGAGGTTGGCCTTGTTATTTATACACATATTTTCCCTAAAGTTAAGCTAATATAACTTTACACTCAACAATAAAATACAATATCTAGTGTCCGGTACTACCTGCACCACTTTACAACTACCTTAAGAAGAACAGAGGTTTGACATGTCAGAAGAATAAGACAAGAAGAGAAGTATGGAAGAATTAGCATCAATAAGAGTGTTGGAGGGAGGAAAGAATAAATTCGATCTCTCTAGAGCTCGAGGCTACATGCCTCATCAATGCAAAAGTGGCTCACTATTTTTGATGCGCCAGATGTTTAATGTTGGAGTAGTGCCTTGGGAAGACCACCTGTCAGAATCATCCTTCGAGCTGACATGCCTTGCTGGGGTCACCCACCTTCTGACACTCTTATTAACTACCTAATAATAATCAGTTAGCTCTAGAGAACCTAGATGTGGGTCATCAAAAGAATACAAAATTGTTGGATTTGGGACTCTGGGATCCAGGAGCTTGCACTCAAAGAATAAAGAATGTTCAAAATGTACACTGCTAGTGAAAATCTCTGGAATCTAGAGAACCTTATTGCCCTTTACTATTCTTAAAGTGCTCCAAAACTTGGCTAATGTTATCCTCATCTATGTCTTTAATGTCATTCCACCGGTCGTGGATAGCCTTAAACTTCTCCTCAACTTCTCCAACCCCATTCTAGAATTCATCTACTATTTTTATAGCATCATGTGCCTAGAGCATCATCTTAGATAATCTTGATAAAAATCCTCAATCAAAGTCCCCAATAGACTGATATAGGGACTTCATTAGCTCATCATACTTATTGAGGACATAATCCTTCAAGGCGCATGTTCTGATGGTGAAGGGGTCAACTTGAGACACCCTTAGCATGAATTCTTTAAATAGGCCCAAAGGATACTGGACCATTGTTAATTTCTATCTTAGGGCCTTAAACAGTTTCTTGCATACCTTGATCTTGAGGCCAAGTCTAGAGTACTAGGCTCAGAGGGAATCAAATGACTCTTCCTCCAAAATTCTCACCTTTGTGATGGCTTCTTCCCCAGTGTTAAAGACTTTAGCCAACCTAGCTTTCCATCCTTCATATTTTTTTAAGTCTGCCTACCATAAGGTAGTGGAGATATTCACCTAATTTAGGAGATTGTTGATCTAGTAAAGATCTAGGAGCTATATAACTAAAAATTGCCTTACGGAGACTATCTTCTCAGTGATCCACCCATCCACAGCCTGGGCCTTCTTCTTCATGGCCCTTAGAGTATCCATATCACCCTGTGCAAGTGGTAATCCAGAGGTAGAAGCTTTTGGGTGGATCTCAGCTAGGGGCTATGTGAGTTTTTTTAGAAGTCTGAGGAGATTCTCATTATTTTCTCTTTCCTCCTTCAACTTCTAGGCCTGTTTATTATACCAGGCCTCTATTCGTAAATGGCTTGGACCAAGCCCTACATTTTAGCCCGTAGATCAAGCTTTGTATCTATTATTTCTTGAAACTTGGAGTCCACCTTGGACCCCATGAGAACACCCTCCCTTGGGTATTTGGAGGTTAGTGGAAATTTGACCAGCATCTTTTCGGCCTTTGTTTTTGTAGCTACCTAAGTGGAGGTAGTGTGCAACTCTGGGCTGTCAGGAGGAGTGATCATTTCAGACATTTTGATTGAACTATCTGCAACCTACAAGACCGGAGAACTGTCAATACATGATATGATAAAAATAATACTTTAGGGACTCTAGGGAATTCACCACCATTTTGCACCTCTCCAAAATTGTTAGCACACATCAAAATCCCAGAATATCAAAATTAACAAGGATCAGATTTTGATCAACACTCGAGGGCTCTGGGGAATTTTTTTTGGTGACAAAAATGAAATGAAGACCCAGGAGCTTCCCATCACCTAGATTGTGGAAGAAAATCCCAAAGGGAAACAAAGGAAACAAGAGAAACCAATTAAAAATCAAAGGCAAAAAGGGGGACCCAACATTTTTCCCACAAAATGTAGGGACGGGTATGGAGGACATAATAGGATATTAAGATGCACGAAAGATGGAGAAATTTTGAAAGGGGATGTACCACAAAATTATAGCATCCATAAGGGAAGGATATTGTTTACCCTTCTAAAGAATTTTATCTTGGGAATAATATGTACTAAGGGGTGGGTGGGGGGTGAATCGGGACTGATAAAACTTTTAAGCTTTTACTTGTACCTTTAAACAACAACAAAAGAAACTTCCAAACTATGAAGCATATAACTATAATTGTAAATTAAAAGTGCAATGAATAAAATGACAATATGTGCACACCCATAACTCTCTTCTTTTTATCATGGAAACCCTTGGTTAGAGGGAAAAATCACTATGGGAATGAAACCCATAATCTTCTCACTACAATAGAAAAGAGTCTCTATTGGGATCTTACAATATATCACTTTCTAGGTGACCCATCCTATTAGGAATGACTGATACCTTATTAGAAGTATCTATAGTCCAATTACAAACTACCTTGTTAGAGGATTAATCCCACTATTACAATGTTCACCATGTTAAGGGATTTACAATAAAGTGTTGCTAGAGACTACCATGTAAATGGATTTTAACTTCTTACAACTATAAGGAAAACAAAAAGATTAATTGACCTATGATGTGAACTCCTAAATTCTAATTGGATCTCTAAAATTATTGATAATTTTGGAGTAACAAAGTTTATAAAGTTTCTCTAAGTCACAAGTCACTGCCCCAAAAATACTTTTGAAAGGGCGCTAGTTTGCATGTAAGTCAAAAGAGACCCCAAGATTTTTACGAGAAACCATGTGGAGAGTGTGGTTAGCACCTATCATGGACTTATTGTAGAAGGTTTTATCTTTCATAATTCAATTTGGATGTGTTTTGGAGATAAACATTTGGAGGTGTTTATCCAGATCTGCACTTGTGCGCGTTTTCAATGTTTAGTAAGTGACCTACTTTGGAGGTCTGCATCATTGGCCATATTGATAATCAAGACATAATGATTGTTCTAAGATGTTATAGGCATGAAATTGAGTCAGAATACCCATTTTCAGACCCCTGTGACTTTATATGACAATTTTTCCTAATCCGTTCCATTTGCAATTTATTCAGATTCTCTGAATCTGAAAATGCTGAATTTTAGAGTACCCCACTTTGAGGTCTTACAATTTGTATCCAGTTGAATGTCATAAAGAATTTTGTTTTCCCCTATATTTTAAATATGGGAAGGATCTTTCTTGAATATTTTTAGAATTTTGTCACTCCATTTGACTACTTTTTCCAACTCTTTCCAAATCAAATTTCTGCATTTTTACCGTGTTTAAGTTCATAAAATTTTGAAGGGCTGACTTTAAAGAATAATGTCGGTTGACTAGTTGATCTTTAGAGTGAGATAATTGAAGTTTAATATTCCTTATGTGAAAGTGAATCCATGTTCAAGGTTTCAAACCATAAGGTGTGCTTTTGATAGGTTTGTGAAATCAGAACCAAAGGAGATTTGTGTAGATTCCAAGTGTTGACAAAATTGATTATGAAAAACAACCACGTTCAGAGGATTGTAAGTCTATATCAGATGGTTTTCATGGAATTCCAGTTGTGGATATTTACTCCTTGTATGTAAGTCTTCTATCAAAATTAGGAGTGGACTCTCGAGGAATTTTTTTCCATTTGTTCAGGGTCATTTTCTGAATCAGTTTTCAATGTTCTGCATGTGAAATGATAGAATTTTAAGATGTTGGTAAGTTTGATGATTAAGATATTTCACTCTATGCACCATCGGGGAGAACTATTTTAGAGGGTCTTTCTAAACATAGAAATCTCCTAATCCTCCATATCAGAGTTCTCTAGGAAGTCTTTTAGTCACTTTTTAAAGCCGGTTCCAGAAGCCAAATGCTATTAGTGAGATCAGTTTGCATAAATATAGAGTTGTTTCTAATGAGTGCCAGTTCAATGCTTCATGGTCCAATTTCATAATGGTTTATTTTTAGGTAATCTGAAGGTGAAAGTTGATTTCAAGAGAAATATTTTCAAACTAAGATCTCAGCGACACGTCATTTTTATTGAAGTTGAATACTTAGTTTATGTGGCTTTAAATTATACTATTATTTTAAATCATTTTGTGATTTACATAATAATAGTTTTGGATGCTAAGAATCTTGAAAATGATGTGAATATTTAGAAGTCCAAGGAGTTTCTTGATGTAGTAGAAGTCTTGAAATCAAAGAAAGATGTGTTTCTCAATTTTCTTGAACAACCAAATGCATTATTAGTAAACAAAATTAGAAATTCAAAATTTAGTTCATGGTCTCTATATCAATCAAAAAAATTACTATATTGAAGTCAGTCAATGCAATAATAAACAAGGTGGAGAATGAAGGAGGTGGTCTTAAAAACTTTCAAGAAAGTGCAATTGGAAAGCACAATACCTCATAAATGGACTGCGCAAGTAAAATGACTTATGAAATTTCAAGCAAAGGCATTTAGCAGGTGTACATGTGATAGAAGTAACCCCAAGGTGCACTCACACAATACTTCTAGACAAGACCTAGCTTGTCCTAATCCATTTAGAATCCTAATTCCTCTTTTAGGACCACACTAGTCTCAAGTAAATGAGCCTAAGACTCCTCCTAACTCTTCTCTAAGAGTTACAACTATTGTGTTTCACCTTGAAGGACATCCACCATTAGTTTTGTTTGACAATGCTTTTCATTGGTTTTGATTCAAATCCCAAATCCTTCATACCAACTCCACACATGTCACAAGGGCCTTGTACAATTTTTTATGTTCATTCTACATCCATACAATCCAAATTTCATAGGTCTTCAATCCCAACTTAGTCGAGTTCCAAACTTACACCCAAATTACCCTATTAGGCCTAAAAACACCAATTAGCCTTATCCAAAGGGGTTTTTCAAGATTTACTCTTAAAACTTACACACAACCCCTAAAACCAATCTAGGATCTAGATAACCTTTTTGGAAACCTAAAATATTTTTAAGGTCTAAGGTCCCCAAGTCCTCCGTACACCTTTGTCCTGAAATGTAGGGCCATTAGGCCTATTTTGGCTCCTCACAAGCACTTCTATAATTTATATTGAAAAATCAATCCCATTGGATTGGGTAGGTTCTAAACTCAATGATAGGGACCTATGAGACCAAAAAGACACTAAGACCAAACTTGGTTCAATACTCCCATTCACACCCTTGTCTTTGTATTCTTGTTTACACTTTCCATACACCTAACCAGACTGTCCTAGCTAGCCTAGGGCATAGCTTTTAAATTTGCAAATCAACTCTTCTAACCTCCTACCTACTTATGTAAATTATACAAAGGCTACCTTAACACATTCATTCAACCTTTTTCATTTCCAATGGTTGAATTTCATGGGGGAGCCATCAAACAAAAATCTACCTAAACTGAACCAACAGACTACCTAGTTCTTAAACAACTTCCTACACCTATCAAATCAACTCTACACTATTAGCACTTTGAAAAAAATAGTCTTATATAATTCTCTAATACATGAATCCACACTTAGATTGGTTAATTCAATCCATTAAAACACAAAGAACACTCAAAGAAGATGACTATACTTTGTTTTCACAAATACTTGATCTATTGCTCTCCAAAACTTGCATAGATCAACTCTACATCAGTAAATGAGCCATAGAGTGTCTAAATATGCTTCCTCCAACATTTTAGGCCACTGTAATTCATTTTCCACTCCTAGAATGGATGGAATCCAATGTTGTCAAGTTGCATGAAATATTTGCAAAAAGTTGCAAATGTTGTCATGACAACTTTTGGCATCTTTTGCATTTACGATGCAAACTACATTTTAGGGCCTCTAACACATTTAGTTTGATGAAATAACATAATTTATGCCTCATTAAGCATATTTCTACCTAGACATGGGTCTTGGACACATTTATACATCATTTCCCTAAATTAGACCAACTAAAAACTAAAAGCAAATAACAAAGACTAAGATAAAATTAGCACTATCCACTAATCCATATAGTTACACACAAAAAACATGACCTTATAAGGTCTTAAGAAAAAAAAAACTGACTTGGCTAGGGTCATTTACAAGTCAAAACTGACTAGGGCCTTGGGGATAGCCTAGGTGCTCCTGCACCATCCTCCCCTAATGAAAAGAATTCAATCCACCCTTGGATTGAGTAAGTTGAGACTAATGCCCAACTTTGTAAACTTAGTCTTCTTGATCCATACTACATCTACATCTGGTTTTTCTTTCCACTTTACTAAGTGTTCTTGGTACTCTTTCTTTTTGGTCTTCTTGTAGACTCTAGAATCAAAAATTTACTCAGCTTGCTTGATTGGTGCAGATGGAAAATGTATTTCTCCCACCTCCTGTGTAACCTTAGTCAAACTCTAATCTTCTTCTAGGATTGGGAATTTGTATAGAACCAAGTCTACAACATTAACCACTAGTGATAAACCCATATCCTCTGAAAGTTCTACCTTGTAAGAATTGGCTCCATATTTAGCCAGTATAGCACATGGGCCAATTCTTCTCATTTTAAGTTTGTGAGGTGTTCATTTCTGAAGTCTTTCCTTGTTGAGCTAAACCATTACTATATCACCCACTTTGAATTGGACATCTCTTCTTCTCTCATCAACTTTAGTCTTGATCTTATTTGTATTCTCAATGAGTGTCTTCTTGACTATCTCATGAACTTCTTGCATAGAATGTGCAAAATCATCAACATAGCCACTCACATTGGATCCATCCTTCATGTATTTGAGCTCATAGATTCCTCTTGGATGAATGCCATAGACTATCTCAAAGGGACTTTTTCTAGTAGTCCTATTCACTATGTCATTGTAGGCATATTCTACTTGCCCAATGAGTTGGTCCCAAACTTGACCATACTCTTTTGTTAAAAATCTTAGGAGATTTCCAAGAATCCTATTGACTACCTTTATTTTACCATCAGACTAAGGATGGTAGGCAGATCCAAACAAAAAATTGGTTCCAAGTTTTTGCCACAAAGTCTCCCAAAAAATGACTCATGAACTTGGTGTCTCTATCAGACACTATACACAGTGGTAATCCATGAATTCTAACAACTTCCTTGAAGAATAAGGAAGCATTCTAACTGGAATCATTTTTTGACTTGCAAGGTACAAAGTGTAACATTTTACTAAATCTGTCCACAATAACATATATGTTTTCCATTCCCTATCTTGTTTTGGGTAAACCAACTACAAAATCCATGCTTAGATATTCCCATGGTCTGGTTGGAATGGGAAAAGGTTGGTATAGGCCAACATTAGTATATGTTCCTTTGGCCTTCTGACAAATAAAACAACTTTCCACACACCTCTTAACATCCAAATTCATCTTGGGCAAGTAGTAGAATCTTTGGACTAATTCTTAAGTTTTATTAACACCAAAATAGCCACTAAGTGCACCATTGTGTTTCTCCTATATTAGATTCTCCCTAATAGACCCCCCAGGGACACACAATTGACTCCCTTTAAACAATAGACTAGTCTGTAAAGTATACTAAGAGTATTGACTATGCAAGTAATTATTATACTCTAGGAATACCTTGTAAATGTCTACAAAGTCCTCATCTTCACCATACAGGTCTTTGAAGTTATATATTCCCATACTTTACAATTGAATTTCTTGGATAGTCAATGTTGTTCTGCTTAAAGCATCTGCAACCTTATTCTGCAATCCCTTATTGTGCTTTGATGTTGAAGGTGTAATATTTTAGGTACTCAACCCACTTCATATGATTGTGACTCAATTCATCTTGTGAGTTCAAGAAGCTCAATGCTTGATTTTCAGAATAGACTATGAACTCATTTTGAATCAAGTAATGCCTCCATTTTCTCATTGACTGGACTAGAGCATACATATCTAGGTCATAAGAAGAATATTTCTTCTTAGCTTCTCTTAGTTTCTTACAGTGGAAGGCCACTGGTCTTCCCTCTTGGCTCATGACTACACAAATGGATTCATTGTTGGCATCACATTCCACTGTAAATAGATTTTCAAATTTTTGAAAAACACAAATTGGTTGGCTTGCAATCTTCTTTTTCAGTAGCTCAAAACCATGGTTAGCTTGTTCATTCCAAATAAACTTATTCTTCATGCCTCCTTTAATAGTGTCTAACATAGGAGCACATATTGAACTAAAGTACTTAATAAATTTTCTATAATACTGTGCTAGGCCATGAAAAATTCTTACCTCAATATTTTCTCTTGGAGTAGGCCAGTTGATAATGGCCTCCACTTTGCTAGGATCCATCTTTAAGTTACCCTAAGATAACACAATCCAAGGTACACTATTTCTTGTTTGATGAATTCACACTTTTCCAAGTTGATCATCAACTTCTCCTCATTTAGCTTTTTGGAAACCATTTCTAGGTACTTGAGGTGCTCTTCCTTGTCTTACTTTAGATGATTATATCATCCAAGTAGACCCCCACAAATTTACCAATATGATCTTTAATAACTTCATTCATGAACCTCTTAAAAGTTGATGGAGCATTAGATAAGAAAAATGGCATGAAAAGCCACTCATACAGTCCTTCTCTGGTCTTGAAGGTTTTTTTCCACTAATCACCTTCCTTTACCTTGATTTGATGATAGCCACTCTTTAGGTCTATCTTAGTAAAATGTCTTGCTCCTCCTAGACAGTCTATTAGGTCTTCTATCCTAGGGATAGGGAACCTATACCTTATTGTAATCCTATTGATTTCTCTAGATTCTATGCATAATCTACAATTTCCTCCCTTTTTGGGTGCTAGGACAGTAGGCATGACACATGGGCTAATACTTTTCCTAATAAGGCCTTGTTCTAGGAGCTCTTGGATTTGTCTAGCAATTTCCTCTTTCTGTTGAGGGGTCATTTTATAGGTTTCCTTATTGGGTAGGGTAGCTCCATGGATTAGGTCTATTTGATGACTTACTAACCTCTTAGGTGGTAGGGAGGAAGGTTTTTCATCACTGAATATGTGTTGGTACTTCAACTATAGCTCCTGCACTTCCTTTGGCAACTCTATCTCCTTCTCTACACTATCTGCATTATATTCTTTTGGATTCAACACTAAGGCAAAACCAACTCCCTCTCCTTCTTCTAAATCCTCTAAGAAATCTTTTCACTCACCATAAGAATAATAGAACCAGTAGACTTTAATTCTGCATCCTCCAACAATGACTGAGTTTTGAAAGTTACATTGTCCTTTTTGAATGAGTATGAGTTCTTCACTCCATCATGCATGGCCTGTCTGTCATATTGCCATGGTCTACCTAGGAGAAAATGATATGCATCTATAGTTAGGAAATCACATAGGACCTTATCCTTATATCTCCCAGTTGATAATTCAACCCAAGCTTGCTCATTTACAAGGACATGTTGTCCTTTGTTTATCAAGTGACCTTATAAGGTTCTGTGTGGGGTATCCTTGTCATTTTAAACTTACTAACTGCCTCCTCTGACACTATATTGTTAGTAGACCATGATTCTATGATGAATCTACACAATGTTCCCATCATCTTACACTTTACTCTAAGTAATTATCTCCTCTAGCTTGGCTCTTCTCTTACTGGCTCCTTAATCAGAGTCCTCATTATAAGGTTCTCACCTTCTTCTGATTCTAAAGGAACCTCGGGGTGTTTGTTTCCACCACTAGCTTCTTCTTGGACATAGTTCACTCTTTTATCACTACCTTGGGAAGTTTGAATCTTCTCTAGACATTTGTATGCAAGATGACCCATCTCAATGCAATAGTAACACTTCATATTGGCAAAGTAGTTCCCTCTACCTTGGTTATTATTTCTTCCTCTTCTACTAGAGTTCCTTCCTCTATTTGAACCTTCTCTACTAGAGTTTCTTTCTTATTTTTCACTGAACTTAGTATGTCCTTGGTTCTTTGATTCATATATCCTTCAACCATAGCCACTTCTTTGTCCTCTAATGTCTCTTCCTGTACCTCTTCCTTTGGATGTACTTGAGTCTTGTTTCTTCTTTAGCTTGTCTTCAACCTTGACAGCAATTTGGTGGCACTTCTGAACTGTATCTGGATTAAAAAGACTCATCTCATCTTGAATGGTCCATTTAATTCCATTAAGGTATCTTGCAACCATCACTTTATCATCCTCTGCTACTCATGACCTCATACAAACTCTCTGAAATTCTTCAGTGTATGAATTGACATCTAGGTCCTTCTTCCTTAGACCTTGTCTTCTTTTTTGTAACTGGTTTTCATAATCCTCATGGATGTAAGTATCTCTGAATCATGCTACGATATCTTTCCATGAAGCAATAGGCCTTTTTCCTTCCTTCTCTCTTTCATCTTGGATGAATTTACACCAAGCAAGTGTAGACGCTCTCATTCTTGCTTTTGAAACCTTCACCTTTTGAGCCTCTGTCATTCCATCACACTCAAAATGGTTTTCTAGTCCCTCTATCTAGTCAAGGACTATCTCTGGCTTCATCTTTCCAATAAAGATTGGAACTCCCTCTAGTGATTTTCCACTCATAGACTTTAAATATTTTAAGAATGGATCTTCATTTAGGATAGGTTCAGCTTCAGGTACTTCATCTTCAATGGCAATCTCCTTTCCTTTCCCTTCAATTATGTCCTTCAATTCATTTTCTTTCACATCAACTTCATCCCCTTTTTTCTCCAACTGAGCCAACCGATCTTGGAGTAGTCTATTCTCCTCTTTTTCATCTACCTTCTTATCCAACTTAGCATTGGTTAGCATTATTGACTCTCCAACTGATTCTTCTGTTTGAAGCATTAACCGTAAGCCTGATCAAAAGAGGCTCTGATACCACTTTGATAGAAATAACCCCAAGGTGTACTTACACAATACTTCTAGAAAAGACCTAGCTTGTCCTAGTCCACTTAGGATCCTAATTCCTCTTATAGGAACACACTAGCCTCAAGGAAGTGAGCCTAAGACTCGTCCTAACTCTTCTCTAAGAGTTACATGTAATACCCCTCTAACCCTAATATAAGTTTTGTGTTTTTGAACGAAGTGATATCTTTCGATGTTTTCTTATAGCTTAAGTTGTTCATGATACTTGTTTGATCTATTTGTATATTTTGTTTATAATGATTTCATAAAACCAGTACCCAAGGATTCTAATATCATACATACTATCTAAAGGTATAGTTTTTGTATGTATCTATCTCTTTGTATGTATTGAGGAGCTTCAAGACCTTTATGAATATAGTTAGGATGTTATAGATGGATATATATAAGTGATTATTTATATTTTCTTTATTTAAGGTTACTTTTTATGAATCTTGTATGTAACTTGATGATTTGGGATATGTCTCATGATTAGGTTGATTTATTATTAGTATTGATTAGATACTAACCCAATGCTCAAGATTCTAACCTTCACTAGGATGATGCTACATGCTTGGTGTGTGTGTATATATACATGATGTGTTTGCATGATTCAATATGAAGTCATAGTTACTCACATAGTTGAGGTCCACATGATGTATCAATCCTGGTCGTCTGTCTGCAATGTCTTCTTATATGTATGTATATGCACATGTATTTCTTCTTTGTGATGCAGGCTTGTAGGTATCGGGCATCGACTTCACCTGGCTTCATAGGTCTGAGCGTTCCCTCAAATCCTTGATGGTTGTCATTATGGAGATAGTACTAATGCCCTTGCATGAGTCTTCCTTTGTCATTATTCCAATTTGGGAATATTAGGGTTCCTTCTTTGTCAGTCAACCTTTGGGTGAAAAACCCAGATCCAGCACACCCGGTTGGGCATTGTTGTAATTGGTG